>CAXKVI010000001.1:122919826-123182059 GCA_964058755.1 Campiglossa producta | reverse complement strand
AAACAGTGAGACCACATCGAAAGAAACCAATTTTTCATCGTCGCATATACATGTGTTATTGATTCTCTCCATATCTAGACTCCATTATAATAAAAAGAGGTAATCAACTAAAGTTATCGTGGTATAAGAAGCAAATATCCTCAGGACGAATCATTAATTTCCACTCAAAACACCCGAAATCAATGATAATGAATACAGCAATAGGCTGTATACAACGGATGCTGCGTATATCGGACGACACGTACCACAACGAGGTTATAAGAGAAGCGGAAAATATATTGAGGAACAATGATTTCCCGAACAACATCATCAAAACTTTAATTAAAAATGCAAAATGTAATAAAGAAAAACATAAATCCGAAAAACCTACCATTTTTAGATCCGTAACATACATACCGCGGTTGTCAGAACGACTCGCAAAGTCTGATTGCTATGACGGAGAAAAAGTTAAAATTGCCCATAAACCCAAGAACACATTGAGATGTTTTTTTAATAAAACAAAAACGAAAATACCCGATACCGAAAAAAGCAACGTCATATACAAAATCCCATGCGGCGGCAAAAACAACGAACCATACAAAAGCGTTTACGTAGGAACTACCAAGTCAAAATTAAAAACCAGGTTGTCGCAACACAAATCAGATTTAAAATATTGCCAACAGTCTAATAATCAAAAAACAGCATTAATGTCTCACTGTGCAGCTAGCGGCCATATACCGAGCTTCGAGAGCGCGAGCATTCTCCAACAAGAGCAACACTACAACAAGCGCTTTACATTGGAAATGCTACATATCGTAAACACTCCTGAACACATTAGACTGAACTATAAAACTGATATTGACCATTCCGCTCACAACTATAAGTATTTATTAAGAAACAAACGGCCAGTACTAAACTCCACGTCACAGCGGAAGGACGTGTAAAATAATGTATGTGATATTGTAATTAATTTTATTGTTAAAGTTTTGGTTTTTATTTATTAATAAAAATAATTTTTTACGTTTGTAGTTCCCTGAGGACGGTTACCGTAGTGTAACCGAAATATATCGGAAAAGGAAAAAAAACCTTTGTGTTTTATTTATAAAAAAGACCTTGAGCCAGCACAATCACCAAATATTTGCAAAAATACAGGTCGCTAAAAAATCCAATAGTATTACAAAGACGGAAGGCACGCCGTAAGCATAAAACAACAAAAATGGGGTATGCGAAAATTAAAACCAACTACAAAAACGTTAAAGCGGTAATAAATAAATTCCAATCCATATCAAAAAAATTGGTTAAAATCAGGTCTAGTATTAAATTCTTGCTACAATGCAGAAAATCTAAGCTTATTCCTAATTTTATAAGAAACTCTACTCAGTGTAAAAAATTATTTGTATTTGACCGATACACACATTCCGACATAAACAGCATTTTAGACAAACATACATACAACTTCCATACAAAAATTTTAAATACACTTATTAAACACAAACACAACTTTTTGAAGATACAAAATCAGCGGTTAGAAAAAATAACAACAAAATTAAGAAAGGAACTGAGCCCAGATGACTTCAACACATTTATGGAATGTGAGGAGAATGTTACAAAAAATTTATCATCAACATTAAAGGAGAATCAAACATCAAAATATGAGAAACTTCGAAGTGAACGCAATAATATTCTTACCAACAACAACCACGAAGATTGGTTTGTTAACAAAACACAAGTGGATTTCCCACAAAACATTAAAGCTCTGTTGACAAAGGGACCGAAGTACGGGATACCAGTGGAAAACAAACGTTTTCCTCTTTTTGAATACATCGCCGATGGAGAGCATCTAATACAGACTCTCAATGAGAAGGAGAAACAAGAAGAGGCGCGTACTAAGTTTGCGCTATTAGTAAAAGAGCACACAAAAACAAACAACCAAAGTGCAGTAGATCGTGCAATAATAGACACAGTGGGGCAAACGCGGAAATTTCTTATGCAAAATAAAAACATTAAAATTTTAACTTCTGACAAAGGAAACAAAACTGTAGCAATGGAAAAAGATGACTATGAAAATAAAATGACGAATATATTAAGCGACCTGACGACCTACAGAGTTCAAAGACAAGATCCCACATCGAAACTTCAAAAGAAAAATAATAGTCTGGTGGAAAAACTTTTTAAAATAGGAATTATTTCAAAGAAAGAAAAATTTAAACTGTCCACAACTACTGCATTGCCTCCAAGGATATACGGTCTCCCGAAAATACACAAAGAAGGAACCCCACTGAGACCAATATGCTCAGCCGTAGGATCACCATCATATAGTTTATGCAAATTCATCACCAACATTTTAAGCAAAGTAACAGCGAACTCTGCGTTCAATATCAAAAATACAATTGATTTCAAGGAGAGAATCAATAACACATGTATATGCGACGATGAAAAATTGGTTTCTTTCGATGTGGTCTCACTGTTTCCGAGTATTCCAACACAGTTGGCACTCGAAATAATACAAAGTAAATGGCTGCTGATAAAAGACCACACGAAGATACCAAAACAAATATTTATGGAAATTGTAACATTCTGTATTGAAGAAAACCGCTATTTCAAATTCAACGACCAGGTATACACACAACTAAAGGGAATGCCTATGGGATCCCCGTTGTCCCTAGTGATTGCGGACATAATAATGGAAGAACTTTTAACCACCACAATAAAAACACTAGCACAGCCACCGAGATTGTTAACAAAGTACGTTGATGATCTGTTCGCGATTGTCCCCGAAAAAGAAGTACTAAACACACTTAATGCTCTCAATGCTTTTCATAAAAACATTAAATTTACGCTAGAAATAGAGGAAGATGGAAAACTACCATATCTAGACTCCATTATAATAAAAAGAGGTAATCAACTAAAGTTATCGTGGTATAAGAAGCAAATATCCTCAGGACGAATCATTAATTTCCACTCAAAACACCCGAAATCAATGATAATGAATACAGCAATAGGCTGTATACAACGGATGCTGCGTATATCGGACGACACGTACCACAACGAGGTTATAAGAGAAGCGGAAAATATATTGAGGAACAATGATTTCCCGAACAACATCATCAAAACTTTAATTAAAAATGCAAAATGTAATAAAGAAAAACATAAATCCGAAAAACCTACCATTTTTAGATCCGTAACATACATACCGCGGTTGTCAGAACGACTCGCAAAGTCTGATTGCTATGACGGAGAAAAAGTTAAAATTGCCCATAAACCCAAGAACACATTGAGATGTTTTTTTAATAAAACAAAAACGAAAATACCCGATACCGAAAAAAGCAACGTCATATACAAAATCCCATGCGGCGGCAAAAACAACGAACCATGCAAAAGCGTTTACGTAGGAACTACCAAGTCAAAATTAAAAACCAGGTTGTCGCAACACAAATCAGATTTAAAATATTGCCAACAGTCTAATAATCAAAAAACAGCATTAATGTCTCACTGTGCAGCTAGCGGCCATATACCGAGCTTCGAGAGCGCGAGCATTCTCCAACAAGAGCAACACTACAACAAGCGCTTTACATTGGAAATGCTACATATCGTAAACACTCCTGAACACATTAGACTGAACTATAAAACTGATATTGATCATTCCGCTCACAACTATAAGTATTTATTAAGAAACAAACGGCCAGTACTAAACTCCACGTCACAGCGGAAGGACGTGTAAAATAATGTATGTGATATTGTAATTAATTTTATTGTTAAAGTTTTGGTTTTTATTTATTAATAAAAATAATTTTTTACGTTTGTAGTTCCCTGAGGACGGTTACCGTAGTGTAACCGAAATATATCGGAAAAGGAAAAAAAACCTTTGTGTTTTATTTATAAAAAAGACCTTGAGCCAGCACAATCACCAAATATTTGCAAAAATACAGGTCGCTAAAAAATCCAATAAATTTTATTTATTTATTTGAACTTTTATTTGTAACAACTTTCTCTACTAAAAACTTGATTGACTTAAAATAATTTTCAATTTTCAAAATTTTGATTTAAATGCTAAGGCAATTAAGAATTATTTTTAAATTCCAAAGTATAAAATACAAAGTATAAACAACCCCTACAGTACCATGCACCCATGGAATTAGAAATTTATGTAGGTGATCAAAAAATACCTACTGTCGCTCACCCAAAAATCTTAGGAGTGACTTTCGATACCATGCACACTTTCGCTGCCCATTCAGCTGCAATTGTCTCCAAATTACAGAGCCACAACAAAATCCCCAAGTCACTAGCCGGCAGTACTTGGGGTAAAGATAAAGAAACGTTGTTGGTAACGTACAAGGCAATTGGTCGGCTGATCCTGAACTATGCGTCGCCGATATGGTCGCCGGGGCTTGCAGACGCACATTGGAGTCAGCTGCAGGCCTGTCAAAACACCGCTCTCAGAACCGCTACGGGGTGCGTCCTTGTGTCTCCTATTACTCATATACACAATGAGGCGGAAATGCTTCCAGTTAGGGAGCATAATGAAATGCTAAACAAGCAGTACCTGCTGAATGGTTGTAAACCACAGCACCCAAATAGGCAACTGTTTGAGCTCACTCCGCCTCCTAGGACCGTAAGGACGCATCTACGTAAACATTTTGATGAGATCCGGCATTATATAACAACGCCGTTTGATCTAGAGGTGCACAAGCAGGCTCAGGTCAGTTGGCCATCAGGCCGCGCTCTGTCCGCTAAACGTTGTCTTGCATGCCTCAACACCAAGCATTTCTGAAGAGGAGCGTCATCTTCCTCGAGACACAAGGGTCACTCTGGCTCAATAACGCTCTGGATATTGTAGCAGATTAAACTCATACATATCCAGACTGAACCCTGATGTGTCGAATGTATGTCCGGCATGCGGCTCGTCCCCCCATAATTATTATTATTATTATAAGGCCTTATTACACAGCGACCATTAGTACGATCTATTGTGTGACCTATCAGCTTATTGCTGTATGCGGAGGCTCTTTGAAATTTGAGCACCTCCTCAGGTATTTTATTCCATATCACGAACGGATTGAGAGTGACACCACCTAGGTAGCAAACTCTCTTTCTTGCTAACGCAATGCATTCGCAGAGTGTGTGAACCGGCGCACACTGGGGCCGAGCGTGCTCAAAATTCAGTTTTGAAATAATGAGTTTTTCAAAAAACTAAAAACCCGGTATTGTTCCCTATAAAATTCTACACTGGCCCAATTTTCAGCTTTCTAACGTTTTTCAGTTGGGATTTATCCATACGCAAACATTGCAAATTTTCCAAAAAATAATTTTTTTCAAAGTGAGAAATTTTAATGTGTATTTGAAATAGTTGGTGTTAGAGAGGGATATAAAATTGTATTATTATGCTTTTTCCATGACATTAAGTGAAGCTTATGTAATCGATTAGTGTTTTTTTTTTGGAACTAATGTTTTAAAAAATTAATTTTTAGTATAAAACTAATAGCGTTTTGTTTTCTGCACGAAAATGTCGCCCTCGCCTCATGCCCGCTAAAAGCCATGTTCTGTTGTAAAATGGGCATTACCTTCATAGACGGCATCACTATCTTTTCTCAACCACCCTCCCCTATAAAATTGCAAAAAGGCAACATTTCTTGCCCTCGCTGTCGTAGACGGTGCAGTTATTCGCCCTGATAAATGGCAATAACAAACAAAAACAGTATACTGTCTGTCACTTTCTAACACATGTATATCAGCCAGGATAAAGTAGCACCGATAGGTATACACAATTTTGACATTTCATATGGCGGTGGTGTTTTCTTCTTCTGAAGACATGCAGGGTGACACTGAAAATTTTAATTGTGCAGCAATATCACAGGGCGAAGTTAAAATTATAAAAATGTTCCTTTACGATATGGTAACATTTTGGTGGAGAAAAGAAAACGCTATAAACGTGCCTCTTTTTTTGAATATTTTTTTCAAAATGGATTTTTTTAATTTGCGCAAAAACGTTGCAAATATAAACATTCAGCAGTAAAATATGATCCTTTGTGACGAAGAATCCGAGTTCAGAACCAAAAATAATGTGCGCATTTAAAAAAAAGTGAGTTTAGAAATTGCATTCCTATTTTAGTTAAAAAAAAAACACCTATATCTGGTTGAATTTGATTCTGTTCTATCCCAAATTTAGTGTATCCATTATTTTCCGATTACTTTAATTACAAATTGTGGTTAAGGTTACTTGCCAAGCCAGGTTTCTTTAATTTAGACTTGTAAGCTGTATTATAATATGACTCCTTTGAAGCACAAGCTGTGTTACTCCAATTTTGTTCCTGCACCTGCATATTTCCATTTTTTAACTCAGGCACCTTCTAGTTATAGCTATTTACTACGTTTTATCACTGTTAACTTAGTTCTTAGTAAAGATTTCAGAATAAAGAGATAAAATTTCACTAACGAGTTAAAACGTAGTTTTTTATTAGTTATGGCGATTCTGATGCAAACAATTTGATTTCAGGTTTAAAAAAATTATCAATGTGTTGCAGTATGGCCGTGAATGGGGTAAAGTGCTACACATCTACAAAATCTTGTAGAGGCATAACGATTCTTAGTCAAATAAGTTGATTTCAGAATTTAAAGAAAAAACATATACTATCAATGGGTTAATACATAGCCGCTAATGGGTTAATATAATACACATTGGCTATTTTTGTACAGACATACAAATGGTGATTTAAATAATATGGTTATAGATCTTAAAAAAACCATTGGTCACCAAAGGGTTAATTCATGACCGTTAATGGGTTAAGATTCCAAAAATGACTCGTTTTAGTGTAGATACTACAAATATGATGTAAATATTTTGATTTGGGAATTAAGTGAAAAAAATTTGGGTCAAAAATTGTTTAATGCGTGGTCGTTAAAAGGTTAAAATTCTTGGGATTTACTATTTTAGTATCGATATACCGATTCTGATTCAAGAAAATTAAATTCGAAACTAAAATAAAAAACATAGGTCACCAACGGGTTAACCCATGGTCGCCAATGGCTTAAGATGCTATAGATTAACTGCTTTAGTGCAGATAAAGCGATTCTGATGTAAAAAAGTTGATTTCAGAATTTTGAGCGTCCTCATATATGTATATAAGTGGCCCCAGTGTGCGGCGTTTCATCGTCCAGTTCGCAAAACCGACAAATTGTTGTATCTGACAGATTCAATTTACTCAGGTGATAACGTAGACTACAATGTCCCGTATAATACCCAGTGAGGGTTCTTAGATCCACCCTTCTTAGATTCATGTGCCTGGCCGATGATCTTTGCGATGGTTCTATAAAGAGTTTGGCCTGCCTCTGTCCTAGGCTGCCAATGCTGCCTAAACTGTTTGTCTTCCCAGTTGCTTATGGTCTCCTTTACGTGGGCCTTGGTGAGCCCACAGAAGGGTCCCGGACCATAAAATGCTCGTTTCACGTATTGCCGGTTCTGCGAGAACAGTCTTTGTACTTGTACATTACCCTTCGTACCGAAACGACCCGGGTTGTTTTTTTTTTTTTATAATGACCCGGCCAAGAGCAATACATTTCGAAGTGACCCCCTGCGGGTTAGGGGTTTAGAATATGCCCGAGGTAGGCATACCGGTCGTAAGAGGCGACTAATATGCACATAGGTAATTGACGTGCTACTCGATGGTTGATCTACAGATATGATGCCTCTCACCTCTCATTACCCATCTTCTCCTTCCTCATGGATGGAGGGATGCCATGACCTAGAAGGTTCCACTGGTCATACCAAATCGCTACCACGACAGTCGGGCAGTACCGCAAGGGAGTACCGCAGCGTACCGGGGTCATATCCGGCCAAGGACTGTCAACTTCGGCATCACTCCCCAAAACCTTCGGGGAGTGTTTTGTTGTTAACAACAACAACAACAGCAAGTGACCCTGTCTAACGCGTCACGATTCCCTCACCTATTGTCGTCCCCGGAACAGCCCCTTGCAGCACGGCTGCTCCTTATTCTCTTGATCCGGGCTGGCATTGAGCCAAATCCTGGCCCAAGAGAATGGTTGTTGTTGTAGTAGCGAGGTGTAGTCCTGCCTAAATGTCAGACAGGCTCACCCCGAGTGTATTGCTCTTGTCCGGGTCGATATAGGAAAACGGCCCGGGTCGTTTCGGCACGATGGGTACAGCACAAGTACTGGTACCGTTCACGTAGAACCGGCAATACAAGAAACTAGCCATGTAGGCCATGTAGGTCATTTAGCGTTACCCAGGGTGCACCAACGGGGAGGCGACCTACTCTTACACATGGTTCTGCTGCGTTTGCCGGAAGAAAATATACACAAGACGATCACACTCAGTACAGTGTGGATCATGCAAAGGTTGGTTGCATAAATTTAGTTGCTCCGGACTAGATCCTAAAACACACCGGCCCACTAGTTTCTTCAAAAGTTTTGTGGCGCCCTGCTGTGCACGTCCTAGGACGTCTCGAGGCAAGCGACGTTCTAATGTTGCATTATCGCCTTCCTTAAATCCAGTCTCCACGACCTGCAATACTTATATTGCCCAGCAGAATATGTGTGTTTCCGGCTGTAGCTCGCTTCCTAGTGCGTCAACTTCACAAGCATCCACTCATGGCTACTTTCTTCGTAGCACATCAGTTGATGCTTTTAGCACTACCGAGCTTCAGCCCCCGTCTCTGAACCCCTTACCATCTTCTTCCGGCATTAGCACGAATGCAAGTCAAGGCCATCAACTTCTGGTCCCTCACTCTTCGTGCACTGTATGTCGGCATAGGATATATGCGTCTGTGGCATCGGTTAAGTGCAATTCCTGCCTAGGCCGATGTCACCTACGCATATGTTCTGGGCTCGCAAACAGAAATCTCTGGACTGATGTGTTTGTCGCGCCTTGCTGTCGAGTTGTGCAGCCCTCAACGCTGACGGATGTACACTCATCTAATAATGAACGAAATCCGCCGGCTTCAGGACTGCAACGGAGATCAATATCGCGACCTAGCCTACCATCATCTAGGCGTACACATCAGTCTTTAACTCCCAGAGTGGCCATTGCCTCTCCTTCGCAATTTAAATTGTTGCAATTTAACTGCAACGGCTTGACCGGCAAGATAGCGGAGATAACCACATTTATGCAGCTACATAAAATCAAAATCTCTGCAATCCAGGAGACAAACCTTGGTCCCCACTCGAATCTCCGAGCGAGTGGAGGCTACCACGTTCTCCGGCATGACCGCACGGACGGCGGAGGTGGTCTCGCGTTCCTTGTTCACCATACGGTGCAGTATAGGGAATTTGATATCAACACTGACCAAAGAGACTTACCCTTAGACTGTCAGGGTCTAGTTATATAAGCTGGTGGTGTTGATCTCGAGCTAATCAATATATACATTCCTCCCGTCACCTGCTGCCCCAGAAGTTATCGTCCTGACCTTAGGGCGTTTCTTTGTGGCGATAACCGTATCATCATGGGCGATTTTAATGCCCACCATGATATGTGGCATTCACACCTTTCTGTGGACGGCAGAGGACGGGAATTAGCCGAGCAAATTGACACTTCCTCTTTCTGTTCCGTGAACGGAGACACCCCAACAAGGATGGCTGTTAATTGCAGTAGCTCCCCAGACTTAACTATTGTTAGCCCGGGGTTAATTAACAGCATTAACTGGTAACCTATGGTGGCCTTGTCATCCGACCACCTGCCTATCATCCTGTCCGTCGATCGTGCCACGGATTTTATCACGTCAGAGAAAAGAACATACGTGAATTTCAAAAAGGCTAATTGGGTCGGCTTTTTGGAATTCACGGAGAGCTCCTTTGGTGATCTTCCCATTCCCACTGATGTACACGTCGGCGAGCGTAACATACGTGAGGTCATTAAAAAGGCTACAGCCCGTTTTATACCAGCTGGTAGAATAGAAAATATCAGGCCTAACTTCCCAGCTGAGGCCGCAGCCTTGGCCAATGAACGTGACCTCATACGCAACATCGATCCCTCTGACCCACAGATCGGTGATCTCAACGTGGAAATCAGGCGGCTGGTTAACGAACACAAACAAACCAAATGGGAGGAGCACCTTAGGTCTTGTAACCTCTCTACCGGTGTTGGAAAATTATGGTCCACCGTCAAGTCCTTGTCGAATCCTTCGGGTCCACCAAAAAATGTCGACATCACCTTTGGTGACAAGGCATTAAATGACCCCAGGAAATGTGCGCAGGCTTTTTGTCGACAGTATGTCCCACACCCTGCGCAAGAGAGGACAAGACGTGGAATCTTCAGGCGCGCGCATAAACACAAAAACTATGCCCCCGTTCCCATCACCGCTACAGAGGTTCAAGAGGCCATCCGGAAGGCCAAAAATTCCAAAGCCATCGGCCCTGATGGCATAGCCATGGTGCATCTCCAGCATATCGGCCCAGCGGGAGTCAAATATTTAACTGCCGTCTTCAACCTGTGATTGATCACAGCTGTCATACCCGACAAATGGAAGCAGGCAACTGTGATCCCACTACTAAAGCCTGGCAAGCCAGCTAACGTTGGGGAGTCATATCGTCCGATATTCTTCCTCTCGCCAGTAGTAAAGACACTTGAAGCGGCCCTACTCCCGCTCTACATATCACACTTGATGTTAGCCGAGCACCAACATGGCTTCAGGAAAGGCAGGAGCACAACATCTGCTCTAAATGTCATAAACACTCAGATAACTGACGGTCTAAATCAAAACAGACCTAATGACAGGACGGTTCTAGTTGCACTCGATCTGAGTCAAGCTTTTGATACAGTAAATCATGGGCAGCTTGTATCCGATTTGGAAGACTCGTCACTCCCCCCCTGTCTCAAGCGTTGGACCGCCAATTATCTCAGTGGTCGTCGGTCGTCTGTTGTATTCAGAAACAAAAAATCTAAAGCCAGGAAGATCAAACAAGGGGTACCACAGGGTGGTGTCCTTTCCCCGTTATTGTTTAACTTCTATATTTCGAAGCTTCCTCCTCCACCAGAAGAAGTTACGATTGTTTCTTACGCAGACGATTCCACGATATTGGCTACTGGTACTTCCGTTGATGAGCTGTGCTCTAAAATAAATGGCTATCTCCCCTCTCTAGTCGAGTTCTTCACCGCCCGAAGCTTGACATTGTCGCCAACAAAGTCTTCGGCGACCCTATTCACGACGTGTATAGCGCAGGTTGGCATGGAACTAGAAATTTATGTAGGTGATCATAAAATACCTACTGTCGCTCACCCAAAATTCTTAGGAGTGACTTTCGACACCATGCACACTTTCGCTGCCCATTCAGTTGCAATTGTCTCAATATTACAGAGCCGTAACAAAATCCTCAAATCACTAGCCGGCAGTACTTGGGGTAAAGACAAAGAAACGTTGTTGGTAACGTACAAGGCAATTGGTCGGCCGATCCTGAACTATGCGTCGCCGATATGGTCGCCGGGGCTTGCAACGTCTCGCAACACCTGGCATTTCTGAAGAGGAGCGTCATCTTCCTCGAGAGACAAGGGTCACTCTGGCTCAATTACGCTCTGGATATTGTAGCAGGTTAAACTCCTACATATCTAGACTGATCCCTGATGTGCCGAATGTATGTCCGGCATGCGGCTCGTCCCCCACAATACCAATCACTTATTTTCTTGCTCATTTGAGCCCACTCTTCTAACACCCATCTCTCTTTGGTCCAACCCTATTGAAACTGCTAGTTTCCTTGGACTCCCGTTAGAAGATATTGATGACAATTTAGGTTAAGGAAAAATACGCGTTGGGCAGGACTACACCTCGTTACAACAACAACAACAACAACCCTAAAATGCTGTTAGAGCACCTTCACCCTGGGACCCAACCTAACAACACTTTGTTTTTGGCCCCCAGGTCATTAAGGATTGTGACGCGCTCATAAACAAGGTTCGAATTTATTGTGTACGACTGCAACGGCTTGACCGGCAAGATAGCGGAGATAACCACATTTATGCAGCTACATAAAATCAAAATCTCTGCAATCCAGGAGACAAACCTTGGTCCCCACTCGAATATCCGAGCGAGTGGAGGCTACCACGTTCTCCGGCATGACCGCACGGACGGCGGAGTTGGTCTCGCGTTCCTTGTTCACCATACGGTGCAGTATAGGGAATTTGATATCAACACTGACCAAAGAGACTTACCCTTAGACTGTCAGGGCCTAGTTATATAAGCTGGTGGTGTTGATCTCGAGCTAATCAATATATACATTCCTCCCGTCACCTGCTGCCCCAGAAGTTATCGTCCTGACCTTAGGGCGTTTCTTTGTGGCGATAACCGTATCATCATGGGCGATTTTAATGCCCACCATGATATGTGGCATTCACACCTTTCTGTGGACGGCAGAGGACGGGAATTAGCCGAGCAAATTGACACTTCCTCTTTCTGTTCCGTGAACGGAGACACCCCAACAACACTTTATCTAGACACTTTGTTTTTGGCCCCCAGGTCATTAAGGATTGTGACGCGCTCATAAACAAGGTTCGAATTTATTGTGTACGACTGCAAGGCACGTAGGGCGGCCTGACTATCCGACATAATGTAAATTCGCTTAGAGGATAGCCCTCTTCGGAGGCACAGATTTCTATTGCATGGATTTCCGCTTGGAAAATAGTGGGGTAGCTACCCATTGGTATCGATATTTTGTAGTTTGGTCCATAGATACCAGCTCCCGTATTACCGTCTTCCAGCTTCGATCCATCCGTACACCAAGTCTCCGAATCAGATTTAGCATATGGGTTCCCTGTTTCCCAGAGCACTCGATCAACGATTGAAACCTCAAAATTTTCGGGTGATCCTGAGCGTAGGAGTTGTTGCATCATTTAATTGCAATATAGGATCGTTTATGAAGTTCTTGACTATAATACCAACCAACTTATTCACTTGCTCCACGGAGCCCACTCTTCTAACACCCATCTCTCTTTGGTCCAACCCTATTGAAACTGCTAGTTTCCTTGGACTCCCGTTAGAAGACATTGATGACAATTTAGACTAAGGAAAAATACGCGTTGGGCAGGACTACACCTCATTACAACAACAACTTGTTGAAGAGTCATGAAGAGAACTACACTTCGTTACAACAACAACTTGTTGAAGAGTCATAAATAATTCGTGGAACAGTCATAAATGACTCGTTAATAGGTCATAAATGGCCCATTGATGAGTAAAAAATTACTCATTGATGAGTCAAAAATGACTCATTGATTAGTCAAAAATAACTCATTGATGAGTCATTTATGAAATGAAGCTTCATGCAGAATAGGGGTGTAAAGAGTAGGTCGCCTCCCCGTTGGTGCGCCCTGGGTAACGCTAAATGACCTATGTACATTAGAGCACCCGCCGAATATATGAAAAAGACCAATATATCTGTATATTCGCTCCTCGCGCATTTTCGGATAGCTTGAGGAAAAAAAATTAGATCTGCATAAAAAAAAGTTACCTCTAGTGGGAAAATCCCAGGCCCCCGGGACCTAAAGGTCAAAAATGGGGTAAAAAAAGATACTAACAGAGAACTAGTTCTAACTCTTTATTATGTGGTCCTATGTAAAGAATGCATATAAGCAATATGCTTCAAAATTAATCAGGGAATATTTCTTGGGCAACAACTTTTTACCACTTATGCACTTTGTTGCACTTTTGTGCAATTGAATGCAAAATATTGTGAAAAGCATTTTTTTGAAGCGCTTTTTTGGTATTTCTAAGAACGTGAATTATATGAGCTTGGTAACGTTGAATGAAGAATTGAATGCTCTTTAACCCATGCTAAACATTTTTTTAAAATATTTATTTTTGTAGTTGGGAAAATCAAAAGAATACAATTTTTTTGTTATATTATGGTAAAAAACAGTAGATAGTGTGGCTGGAATGACCTTGGGAAGTTCTAAAATATTAAATGTATTTTATATAACTTGCAGATTCGTGAATATGTTTGGATTAACACTTTTGACCACTGATGCACTTTATTGCATTTTAATCCAGTTGAGTTCAAATTTGATAGGAATAATTTTTAAAATTTTTTTTTTATAACCTAATATTATTTATACCATAATTATATGGTGATAACCTCATGAAATAAAAAAACTTATATATTTTAACCCATGTTAGCCAATTTTTTTTTTAAATCGCAGCAGAAAATTTATCAGTTCCGAGTTTTAAACAAAGTGTAAAAAATACAATACTGAAAAAGCTTGCTTTTAGCATTGGGCTACAATCGCTAACAGCATAGGAAAAGTATACTTACGCGATGGAATTTTCGTACATACACAAATGTTCCAGATAAGCTTTACGTGGTGAAGAATCTATGTAGGCAGAGGGGAAATTATTTTCCAGTTTTTAATTCATTTTAAAAACATTTTAAATTAAAAATATTTTTTTATTCTATTTTTTATTTTATACTTTTTAGTTGTGAGTCTGTAAAAATTTCTAAGATTGTAATTGGATATTCTGTGTCATATTAGTGGTACTCATGTAACCATATAACTTAACGAAAGCGTAAATATATACATTTAACGGCTCCGTTAGATGAACGATATAGATAAATTTATGTGAATACTTTTTATTTTGAAATTCCCATTAATTTAATTTTTGACCCATTTTTTAGCATATTCTTCTATTTTTGTCTAGGGTGCATTGACTGCTTTGAAAAACTGCATATCGAACAGCGTAATCGAATTGGGTAATTTTTCGAGGTGTTTACAAACTAAACTCCTCGCGGAAGTTTACCGAATTTGTGTAAACTTCGTTCCATAAAAATTTTGACAGTTCATTTTTGCATTCGGCAATTTTCTACGTTTACACGCTTTACGCGGTGTGTCTATGGTTACATGAATAAAATTATTCTTTTTTAAGCATTATAAAACACATTATCTTTCCTTTGTGCAACAGTGACTGCGCCTAAATATATGCACATAACGTTGAAGATTGCATGTTCGAATAAGTGAAATTCAAATATTCGAAATTTCGATGCTGTTTATGGCGCTGAAAACGCATTATAGCATGCGCATTATAGCATGTGTGCGAAATATTCAGATAGCAATAAGGAAGATAGGCCGATAAATAGGACTTTTGCAACTAAAGCAATATTTTGGATTTTTTTTTTGTATAATGCATTGTCAGCGAAACCTGAACGATGGTGAAAATTTCAAAACCCCAGCTCAATGGGAAGTTAGTTCAAAATCCAAAGCAAAATCTCTGGAAATGAAACCTTTCAAATATCTCTACCCGTGCGCCACCTATCTGAATTATTTGTCTGTTATATTGCTTGGGGTCAGAAAACTAAAGGACGATGAAAATTTCAAGATTCTACCTCAACGGGAAGTTCGTTGAAAAACAAATTAATCGACACCGAAAACAGACGAGCATTTCTTAAATAGAGCGACTCACGCGCCACCTACCGGGTCCAATTTTTTTTGAATATTTGGAAATTGATTAAGTGATACACACGCTAAATATCAGCTAAATCGGTCCATAATTAGGATTTTCAGTTTTTATTACCCCGACCTCAGCTCCACCTAGCGGAATTTTTTTTAGGAAAATATTTCTTTTCATAGTAGTAATACATGTTCCGAATTTCAGCCAAATCGGACCATAAATGCGATTTTTGAAAATATAGCGACCCACGCGCCACCTATCGGAATTTTTATTTATTTTTTTTCATAATATTGCATTGTCATCGCGACCTGAACTGTGGTGAAAATTTCAAGACCGTAACACAACAGGAAGTTAGTTCAAAATCGAATGCAAAAATCCGGGCACAAGAACGACGAAAGCGACCTAATAAAAACATTTTAAAAAGACTAAAAGTTTAATAAGAATTTATTTTTTCTGTTACTTCATATGTATGTATATTTCCAATTCAATTCAATCCTTGGTAGCAGGATTTAGTTAAAATTAAAATAGTGAAAACTGCAGGCGTTATTAAAGAAAAAACTTAAATAAAAGTAATGTTGCAAGTTATAAGTTATTTAAGTTTTGCAACTAGGGTCTGGCAGAAATTTTGGATAGTTTTTGTTCAAATATACTAGGAATTTCAACTTATATTATATGATGATAACGTCATGAAATAAAAAAACTTATATGTTTTAACCCATGTTAGCCAATTTTTTTTTTAAATCGCAGCAGAAAATTTATCAGTTCCGAGTTTTAAACAAAGTGTAAAAAATACAATACTGAAAAAGCTTGCTTTTAGCTTTGGGCTACAATCGCTAACAGCATAGGAAAAGTATAGGGTGCGATATAGTTTAGACTCGCACGAATTTTGGACTGTTTTTGGTATGCAACGAAAGAGGGAGTTCTCCAGATCACAAATATATAGGTCTTAGAGTCAGGCGGTTTACAGTTCTCCGGTAAAACGTTGTTAAAGTTAGTAAATTTTGCACGATTTTTTTTGTATGTACATATATATATGTATGTACTGTTTTTGACATTGAAAGAGTGTTGTCACATCCAAAAAATTTTATTAAAAAATAATAAGGCTTACAATAATTTGCATGCGCACCAATTAAGTATTTGAATAGGGTTTGCAAGCCTCACCTATACTAAAATAAATGGGTATACTACGCAGAAGGACTCACCGTGGCGGTAGCCACGGTTAGAGCACACGTCCGGACTCCGCCAAATGGGTTTACTACGCAGACGGACATGGGATGGCGTAGCCCAGGGTTATTTTAAATAAGCGCGGCCGAAGGCCGCCTACGCGGAAAGGTGTTGAAATAAAAAAAATATGTTTTTTTTTTTATTTTTTGTTTAAGTGTGGCAACATCCTTCTTTGACAACAAATTTGTTGTCAAATATCTGTGTATAGCTGTGCGATAATGAAAATTTATAATTTTGTGAAAATAGATGAATATTTATACATATTAATATTATTTTCTGTTAATCATATGCAATTCATAAGTGTTATGGTACCATTATGCGGAAAAATGCGTGAAATTTAAAAAATTGTGCGTTAGTTACCTATAGTGCCATGCAAAATTTGCAAAACTTAGACAACCATTATCTCAGTAAATATAAGGCACCTTACGCTAAGATTATATATTTGTGTTCAGAAAAAGCTCCTCTATCCTCCTGAAAAAACCGTTTTTTTCTAGCTGTGCGAGTCTATACTAAAATTTCCCCAAAGTATACTGACGCGATGGGATTTTCGTACATACAGCAATAAAAAATAAAAAAAAAGACTAAAATTTTAATTAGAATTTATTTTTTCTGTTACTTCATATGTATGTATATTTCCAATTAACTTCAATCCTTGGTAGCAGGATTTAGTTAAAATTAAAATAGTGAAAACTGCAAGCGTTATTAAAGAAAAAACTTAAATAAAAGTAATGTTGCCAGTTATAAGTTAGTTAAGTTTTGCAACTAGGGTCTGGCAGAAATTTTGGGATAGTTTTTGTTCAAATATTCTAGGAATTTCAACTTAGAGTATTGTTTGAATGGCAAAGCCTTATAATAATTTTCCATCGTATGGAGGATGAACTGTTCTTGTTGCTCCTGATGCGTCAAAACTGCATTGAACCGTGTTATAAGTGAGATCCCTCTTTCGGCTATGTCATTTACAACCAATAGTTTTGTAATAATTTTTTTGGCCAAAAGGTTGTTCAAATTTTGTTCCCACATAGCTGGATCTTCTAATAAAAATGTTGGACTGATACCAGTAATTTTCTCGTTTAAAATTGTTTCGAAAAAGAAGTATGTATTGTTGGTGACAATAAAAATATAACAAAGTAATTTTTTTCACATTTGCGAATACAGTGTCAACCTTGTATAAAGCTAAAAGCAAGCTTGTACTGTATTGTATTTTTTACACTTTGTTTAAAATTCGGAACTGATAAATTTTTTGCTGCGAAATTTAAATAAATTGGCTAAAATGGGTTAAAATGTACAAATTTTTTTATTATATAATTATGGTAATATTAGGTTATAAAAAAAGGATTTAAAAATGATTCCTTTCAAATTTGAACTCAACTGCATTAAAATGGAATAAAGTGAATCAGTGGTCAAAAGTGTTAATCCAAAAATATTCACGAATCTCCAAATTATATAAAATACATTTAAAATATTCGAACTTCCCAAGATCCTTCCAGCCATACTATCAATTCTACTTTTTTTTACCATAATATAACAAAAAGAATTTATTCTTTTGATTTTCCCAACTACAAAAATAAATATTTTAAAAAAATGTTTAGCATGGGTTAAATTGCATTCAATTCTTCATTCAAGCTCACATAATTCACGTTCTTAGAAATACCAAAAAGCGCTTCAAAAAAATGCTTTTCTGAAAATCATGCATTCAATTGCACAAAAGTGCAACAAAGTGCATCAGTGGTAAAAAGTTGTTGCCCAAGAAATATTCCCTGATTAATTTTGAAGGAGTGTAATGGAGTGTGGTTGCTAAGTGACCTTGCTCAATCCCGACTCTTGCGTCCTCGTTCGTGCACTCTGGGCAACGGGAGCTACCTAGGCTCGCGGCAGAAAGAGAGGGAGCCCCGGTGGGGCCACTCTGACATACTTGGTTTAAGGGCTCACCGAGGTTTTTGCGCAGCGTCTGTTCACCATGAGGTGCGGCTGCAAGCGGGCGTCTGTCTTGAAGCAAGCGGCTCGCTATATAAATGTGTAAATATTTTCCAAAAACCCCGAAACGGGTTGTGCGCTGGGTTTGGGACCCGCCACGTAAAAAATTTAGTCCAATGAAAAATAAATTAAAGCCTCGGATGAGAACCCCCTTTAATGTTGACGACCCGGCAAAACGAATAAGGCATAATGATTTGGATATTAGGGCATGCACCGGGAATGTCCGGACCCTTTCAAGGGACGGTACCGCTGCCCGACTGGTTGATGTCCTCGTTAACGCAAAGGCTGACATCACCGCCCTGCAGGAAATGCGATGGACGGGACAAGGAAAGACGACCATCGGACCTTGTGACGTATACTACAGTGGCCAGACACGCGGCAAAGCGCGTGGTGTAGGATTCGTGGTGGGAAAGAGACTTCGCCGCCAAGTACTAGCGTTCACCCCCGTGGACGAGCGTCTCGCTGCGATCCGCATCAAAGCGAAATTTTTCAACATAACATTTATCTGCGCCTATGCGCCGACTGAGGAGACGGACGACGCAGAGAAGGACTCCTTCTACGATAAACTTGAACAGACTTATGATCGCTGCCCCCAACATGATATCAAAATCGTGCTCGGCGACTTTAATGCGAAGGTGGGCAAGGAAGGAGTCTTTGGTCCAACAGTTGGAAAATTTAGTCTCCATGATATAACATCCCCCAACGGCACTAGGTTGATTGATTTCGCCGCTGCTCGCAATATGGTCATCAGTAGTACCAGGTTCCAGCATAAACGAATACACCAAGCCACATGGCTGTCTCCTGATCAAAGAACAAGAAACCAGATTGATCATGTCATGATCGACGGCAGACATAGCTCCACCGTTCTGGACGTGCGTACCCTTCGTGGTCCCAATATCGACTCGGACCATTATCTTGTTGCAGCCAAGATACGCACACGCCTCTGTGTAGCAAAGAAAGTGCGCACAGTAACGGAAGGAAAGTTTGACGTCGAGAAGCTGCGCACGACACAGACAGCTGACAATTTCTCCACTCGACTCTCACACCTGCTATCGGAGAGCAATCCTCGACCTAACGATGCAACCGAGCAATGGAAGCATATCTCTCACTCATTACGTACCGCCGCTGAGGCCACTATAGGGTTCCAGCGAGCCCGCAAAAACAACTGGTACGATGAGGAATGCAGCACTGCCTCGGACAAAAAGGACGCTGCCTACAGGGAGACGTTGCGAACGGGCGCAACCCGCAGTGTATGGCAACGCTATCGTGAGGCAAAGAAGGAAGAGAGACGCCTTTTCAGAAAAAAGAAACGTGAGGCCGAAAGGCGTGAGTGTGAGGAGCTTGAGATGCTGGCTGACAGGAATGATGCCCGAAAATTCTATGAAAAGATCCGGCGGATGACGGAAGGTTTTAAGACCGGGGCAAGTTCCTGTAAGGACAATAATGGCGACCTGGTAACCGACGTACAGAGTGTACTTAAATTATGGAGGGAGCACTTCTCCTCACTGCTAAATTGCGAGGGAGACGTCGAACCCGATACCCCAATCCCTGACGATGGAAAAGTCGTCCCACCACCTGACTATGATGAAGTGAGGATAGCTATATCCCGGCTGAAAAACAACAAAGCGCCTGGAAAAGACGGACTGCCCGCCGAGCTGTTCAAACACGGAGGCGAAGAGCTGGTAAAAAGCATGCATCAGCTCTTATGCAGAATATGGTCAGACGAGTGCATGCCTCCAGATTGGAATTTAAGTGTGCTCTGCCCAATCCACAAGAAAGGCGATCCCGCTAACCGCACCAACTACCGCGGAATCAGCCTTCTTAATATCGCGTATAAGGTTCTTTCTAGCGTATTGTGTGAAAGACTGAAGCCCATCGTAGACAAGCTGATTGGACCTTATCAGTGTGGCTTTAGACCTGGTAAGTCTACCATCGACCAGATTTTCACGATACGCCATCTCTTTGTCGATTTCAAAGCCGCTTTTGACAGCGCAAAAAGGAGTTGCCTGTATGCCGCCATGTCTGAATTTGACTTCCCTGCAAAGCTTATACGGCTTTGCCAAATGACGTTGAGCAATACTAACAGCTCCGTCAGAGTCGGGAAGGACCTCTCTGAGCCATTTGAAACCAAACGAGGCTTCAGACAGGGCGACTCCCTTTCGTGCGATTTCTTCAACCTGATGCTGGAGAAGATAATTCGAGCAGCAGAGCTAAACCGCAATGGTACAATCTTTTACAAGACCGTGCAATTGCTGGCGTATGCCGATGATATTGATATCATTGGCCTTAACAACCGCGCCGTAAGCGCTGCCTTCTCTGGACTGGATAAAGAAGCGAAAAAAGTGGGTCTTGCGGTCAACGAGGACAAGACGAAGTATTTGCTGTCATCAAAGAAAGAATCGGCGCACCTGCGCCTTGGCAGCCACGTCACTGTTGATAGTTACAAATTTGAAACTGTGAGGGACTTCGTCTATTTGGGAACCAGCATTAACACCGAAAATAATATCAGTCTAGAAATCCAACGGAGAATCACTCTTGCGAACAAGTGCTACTTTGGACTGAGTAGGCAATTGAGAAGTAAAGTCCTCTCTCGAAGAACAAAGATCGCGCTCTATAAGTCTCTCATCATACCTGTCCTGATGTATGGCTCAGACTCATGGACAATGTCAAGAGAAGATGAGATGGCCCTTGGAGTATTTGAGAGAAAAGTTCTCCGGAAGATTTATGGTCCTTCCCGTGATGCCGACGGCGAGTATCGAAGGAGATTTAACGATGAGCTGTACGAGCTTTACGCAGATCTGACCATAGTCCAGCGAATTAAAGCCCAAAGGCTCCGCTGGCTGGGTCACGTCATGCGAATGGACAAAGAAGCTCCAGCCCAGAAGGTTTTCCAATCGTCACCCGAATTCGGCAGCAGAGGAAGGGGGAGGCCTCGACTGAGATGGAAACAACAGGTGGAGGATGACTTGAACTCCCTTGGGGTTTCCAATTGGCGTCAGTTATCGCTAAAAAGGAATGACTGGCGTGCTTTGATAGGCGACGGCCAAAATCGCTTAGGCGGTTAAGCGCCAATAAATGATGATGATGAATTTTGAAGCATATTGCTTTTATGCATTTTTTACATAGGACCACATAATAAAGAGTTAGAACTAGTTTTCTGTTAGTATCTTTTTTTACCCCCTTTATGACCTTTAGGTCCCGGGGGCCTGGGATTTTCCCACTAGAGATAACTTTTTTTTATGCAGATCTTATTTTTTTTTCCTCAAGCTATCCGAAAATGCGCGGGGAGCGAATAAATTCGCACTTTTGGTTTTACGGGTGGTCTAATGTACATGGCCTACACGGCTAGTTTCTTGTATTGCCGGTTCTACGAGAACGGTACCAGTAATTTTGCTGTACCCATCGTGCCGAAACGACCTGGGCCGTTCTCTTATATCGACCCGGCCAAGAGCAATACACTCGGGGTGACCCTCTCTGACATTTGGGCAGGGCTACACCTCGTTACAACAACAACAACAACAACAACTTCAACACATGTTTACACAACAAACCTCACGAGTACTTGGTACTCCCGCCTTTTTTATTTTTTTAATTAATTAATTAATACTTTCTGATTAAACTCCACAAAATTGATCAATCATTAAAATTCAAAAAGCCAAAGTAATTAATCATTATCTATAATATATAAAGCGCAATGTTCAAAAGTTTTCTCCCTTTTTTGCAATCTATCTATAATATATAAATGCGCAACTATCAAAAGTTGTCTCCCTTTTTTGCAATAACCACAATTTTAAGGTATATAAAATTTGATATTTATCGATAGGTCTCCCCGAGCAGGGTGTGGGGCAACAAACTAAAAATTAAAAAAAAATTAATTATAATGACTTGAAATTCACACCACTACAAGTGCTAAACATGCATTCACTTCCCAACAAACATCGAGCACCAAAAACTCAAACGTTTGAGAAAACATCTATTCTCAACTTTTTCTCAAATGTTGTTTATATAACAGGATTATTTGTTGAACTATATTAATTAAAAAAGTATTAAGTAAAACTTAACTGCATAAATGGAAACTCGCTTTTTATTAAAATGGGTATTTCTTTTGCATAATTGGCATCTCTGAATAGATATTTCAATGAGAGCATGTGGATTCCCTTTCGATCCACTCCGCTCAATTTGAGAAACGTTTGAAAATTCTGCCGTTCTCAATTTGAAAATCAGGGAAAATCCCAAATTAAAAATGAGCCTTTTAGGTTGAGAACGCTATCAACGGTTATTTCGCCTCAAATTGAAAACGAACGTTTGAGATTTGAGAAGATGATTGGTTCTCAAATGCATCTCAAATTGAGATTAGATAAAAATGTTTGTTGGCTTTATAGAGCCGCTGTTATGTGTGTATGTAGGTATGACCACTTGCATTGTTGTGTTTGCATAAATTGAGGTTGGGGAGAGTCGGAGTGTGAGTTGTTTTGCCGTATTGCCGGTTCTGCGAGAACGGTATTTGTACCTGTACAATACCCTTCGTACCGAAACGACCCGGGTTGTTGGAATCAGCCTTCTTAATATCGCGTATAAGGTTCTTTCTAGCGTATTGTGTGAAAGACTGAAGCCCATCGTAGACAAGCTGATTGGACCTTATCAGTGTGGCTTTAGACCTGGTAAGTCTACCATCGACCAGATTTTCACGATACGCCAAATCCTGGAGAAGACCCATGATAAAAGAATCGACACACACCATCTCTTTGTCGATTTCAAAGCCGCTTTTGACAGCGCAAAAAGGAGTTGCCTGTATGCCGCCATGTCTGAATTTGACTTCCCTGCAAAGCTTATACGGCTTTGCCAAATGACGTTGAGCAATACTAACAGCTCCGTCAGAGTCGGGAAGGACCTCTCTGAGCCATTTGAAACCAAACGAGGCTTCAGACAGGGCGACTCCCTTTCGTGCGATTTCTTCAACCTGATGCTGGAGAAGATAATTCGAGCAGCAGAGCTAAACCGCAATGGTACAATCTTTTACAAGACCGTGCAATTGCTGGCGTATGCCGATGATATTGATATCATTGGCCTTAACAACCGCGCCGTAAGCGCTGCCTTCTCTGGACTGGATAAAGAAGCGAAAAAAGTGGGTCTTGCGGTCAACGAGGACAAGACGAAGTATTTGCTGTCATCAAAGAAAGAATCGGCGCACCTGCGCCTTGGCAGCCACGTCACTGTTGATAGTTACAAATTTGAAACTGTGAGGGACTTCGTCTATTTGGGAACCAGCATTAACACCGAAAATAATATCAGTCTAGAAATCCAACGGAGAATCACTCTTGCGAACAAGTGCTACTTTGGACTGAGTAGGCAATTGAGAAGTAAAGTCCTCTCTCGAAGAACAAAGATCGCGCTCTATAAGTCTCTCATCATACCTGTCCTGATGTATGGCTCAGACTCATGGACAATGTCAAGAGAAGATGAGATGGCCCTTGGAGTATTTGAGAGAAAAGTTCTCCGGAAGATTTATGGTCCTTCCCGTGATGCCGACGGCGAGTATCGAAGGAGATTTAACGATGAGCTGTACGAGCTTTACGCAGATCTGACCATAGTCCAGCGAATTAAAGCCCAAAGGCTCCGCTGGCTGGGTCACGTCATGCGAATGGACAAAGAAGCTCCAGCCCAGAAGGTTTTCCAATCGTCACCCGAATTCGGCAGCAGAGGAAGGGGGAGGCCTCGACTGAGATGGAAACAACAGGTGGAGGATGACTTGAACTCCCTTGGGGTTTCCAATTGGCGTCAGTTATCGCTAAAAAGGAATGACTGGCGTGCTTTGATAGGCGACGGCCAAAATCGCTTAGGCGGTTAAGCGCCAATAAATGATGATGATGAATTTTGAAGCATATTGCTTTTATGCATTTTTTACATAGGACCACATAATAAAGAGTTAGAACTAGTTTTCTGTTAGTATCTTTTTTTACCCCCTTTATGACCTTTAGGTCCCGGGGGCCTGGGATTTTCCCACTAGAGATAACTTTTTTTTATGCAGATCTTATTTTTTTTTCCTCAAGCTATCCGAAAATGCGCGGGGAGCGAATAAATTCGCACTTTTGGTTTTACGGGTGGTCTAATGTACATGGCCTACACGGCTAGTTTCTTGTATTGCCGGTTCTACGAGAACGGTACCAGTAATTTTGCTGTACCCATCGTGCCGAAACGACCTGGGCCGTTCTCTTATATCGACCCGGCCAAGAGCAATACACTCGGGGTGACCCTGTCTGACATTTGGGCAGGGCTACACCTCGTTACAACAACAACAACAACAACAACTTCAACACATGTTTACACAACAAACCTCACGAGTACTTGGTACTCCCGCCTTTTTTTATTTTTTTAATTAATTAATTAATACTTTCTGATTAAACTCCACAAAATTGATCAATCATTAAAATTCAAAAAGCCAAAGTAATTAATCATTATCTATAATATATAAAGCGCAATGTTCAAAAGTTTTCTCCCTTTTTTGCAATCTATCTATAATATATAAATGCGCAACTATCAAAAGTTGTCTCCCTTTTTTGCAATAACCACAATTTTAAGGTATATAAAATTTGATATTTATCGATAGGTCTCCCCGAGCAGGGTGTGGGGCAACAAACTAAAAATTAAAAAAAAATTAATTATAATGACTTGAAATTCACACCACTACAAGTGCTAAACATGCATTCACTTCCCAACAAACATCGAGCACCAAAAACTCAAACGTTTGAGAAAACATCTATTCTCAACTTTTTCTCAAATGTTGTTTATATAACAGGATTATTTGTTGAACTATATTAATTAAAAAAGTATTAAGTAAAACTTAACTGCATAAATGGAAACTCGCTTTTTATTAAAATGGGTATTTCTTTTGCATAATTGGCATCTCTGAATAGATATTTCAATGAGAGCATGTGGATTCCATTTCGATCCACTCCGCTCAATTTGAGAAACGTTTGAAAATTCTGCCGTTCTCAATTTGAAAATCAGGGAAAATCCCAAATTAAAAATGAGCCTTTTAGGTTGAGAACGCTATCAACGGTTATTTCGCCTCAAATTGAAAACGAACGTTTGAGATTTGAGAAGATGATTGGTTCTCAAATGCATCTCAAATTGAGATTAGATAAAAATGTTTGTTGGCTTTATAGAGCCGCTGTTATGTGTGTATGTAGGTATGACCACTTGCATTGTTGTGTTTGCATAAATTGAGGTTGGGGAGAGTCGGAGTGTGAGTTGTTTTGCCGTATTGCCGGTTCTGCGAGAACGGTATTTGTACCTGTACAATACCCTTCGTACCGAAACGACCCGGGTTGTTTTTTTTTATAATGACTCGGCCAAGAGCAATACATTTCGAAGTGACCCTGTCTAACGCGTCACGATGAGCCAGCCCGTCAACTTTATTGAGTGAAGAAAATCTGGGAGTGGGTATTCATGTTGTTGTTGTTGTTGTTAACAATGCATTGCCCTGTCTAGAGTGTATGATCATTCCGAAGATCTTCATCAAGCTCTTCTAAGGGGAGTCCAAGGAAACGTGCAGTTTCAACAGGGTTTGTCCAGAGGGACAGAGGGGTTAGAAGAGTAGGTTCAAATGAACAATTGAAGAGATGTAGAGTATCATGGGGGGTCCTACCACATGCAGGGCATGTGTTTGAGATTGTGTCATTAAGTCTGGACAAGTAGGAGTTTAACCTTACACTATATCCAGACCTAAGCTGTGCCAGGGTAACTCTTGTCTCCCTTGGTAAGGTGCGTTCTTCTTCAGCAATATCCGGTGGAGGACTGTTCAGAACGGGGTTCACAGGTAGAGATCCGACAAAAGTATCTACCGACTCGGTGTGGATGTCGGTTAGAGCCCGCTTATGATTCTGCAGATCAAACGGCAAGGTAATATGATGCCGGATCTCATCATAATGTTTACGGAGATGTTTCCTTATGTCTCTCGGGGGCGGATCTATGTCCAAAAGATGACGGTTTGGATGTGCTGGCTTGTGGCAGTTCAGAAGGAATTGCTTGCTCAGCATTTCCGCATGCTCTTTTACATTGAGCAGTTTTGCCTCCTGATGGAGGTGAGACTCGGAAGACATGAGGAGACATCCCGTAGCAGTTCTGATGGCAGTATTTTGGCAGACTTGTAACTTCGTCCAGTTGGTGTTATGTACATTAGGCGACCATATGGGTGCAGCATAGTCAAAGACTGGTCGGCCAATGGCCTTATATGTAGTCAACAACGTTTCTTTGTCTTTTCCCCAAGTACTGCCGGCAAGTGACTTGAGGATCTTGTTGCGACCACGTACCTTTGAGACCATTGCAGACACATGACCAGCAAATGAGAAAGTATTATCCAATGTCATCCCTAATAACTTTGGGTGGCTGACAGTTGGTAGCTTAGTGCCGTCAACGTAAATGTCTAATTCATTTCTCACCTGGTGCGTCCACGTCGTAAAAAGCGTCGCCGTTGATTTAGTCGGAGATATCGTCAGATCTCGCTCTGTGAAAAACCTGGAAAGGTCGCAGAGGTAACCGTTGATTTTATTATTTTATTTTTATTATGCCGCCCATTCAAGTAATTAGCGGTCCATCTCTTTAACCCATCAGGTATTTGTGTTTCTAATAGATCTTGTATGAGAGTGGCATGGTTGACTGTGTCAAAAGCTTTCGACAAGTCAAGTGCCACTAACACAGTCCTGTGATTTGGTTGGTTTTGATTTAGACCGCTATTTATTTGCGTTGTAATGGCATTGAGTGCGGTGGTGGTGCTGTGCAGCTTACGGAAGCCATGTTGATGATTAGCCAGGTGCAGATTTGCGGTGTGATACGGGAGCAAAATGGACTCTAGCGTCTTCACTACCGGCGACAAAAGTGATATAGGGCGATATGAATCGCCTATGTTTGCCGGCTTTCTAGGTTTTAATAATGGAACCACTCTCGCCTTTTTCCATATTTCAGGAATGACGAAAGTGTTCAGTGAAAGATTGAATAGAGCCGCTAAGTATTTGTGTCCCTCCTGGCCTAGATGTTTCAGCATCTTCATGGCAATGCCGTCGGGGCCGATGGATTTTGAGGGCTTAGCCTGTCTGATGGCTTCCTTGACCTCTGAGGCAGTGATGACAATGGGCGTGTTTTGGTTTTTGTATTTACGCGCCTGTCGCATGGTTCATGGGTATTCATAGAAGCAAATGCTTGCTCAGACATGATGTTTTGAAAAAAAAGCACAAATAAGCTAGATCATGCACAAGGTCCTTCTTGGTTAGGCTTAGTGAAATAAAATAAAATGGAAAATTGATAAAATTAAAAAAAAAAAAAAAATAAGAAATAGAAAAGTGATTGAAAGTAAAAAAAGAAATTTGTTGGAAATGAAAGGAAAGGAAATAATATAAAATAAATAAAAATAAAACCAAATGAAATAAGTAAAATATAAAAGAAAGGAAAGAATGGGAAAGGAATGGATAAAAGGAAAATAAAGGTAAGTTAAGGTAAGGAACGGCAAATAAAGGTAGGGAAAGGAAAGGAATTGAAAAGAAAAAAGGAAGGGAAGAAAGGAAATGTAATGTAGGTAAAGGAATGGAAAAGAGAAGCAAATAGAGAAAGACAAAGAAAGGAAAGAAGAGAAAAAGAAATGAAAGAAAAGTTAGCGAGGAGGAAGGTATGGTAGGTTAGGTTAGGTTCAAGTGGCTGCCGCAGAGGCACACTTAGGCCAGTTTTGAAAGGCCCGTTGTGATACCACCAGCACAAGGAAAGTCAGTCCCGGGACCCAGCCATATGGAAAATCCCTGAGTTGTTGGGATTTTCCACATAGCAGAATCCCGGGACTGACACTCCTAAACCGACACCGTTACTCCTCCTCGAACCACTTAGATGACTTTATGAAGCCCATCAAGTCCTTTATGTCCATTTCCGCGATCTGGCTTAGGCTATCCAGGAACGGAACTCCCAAAAAGCGCGTTCTCGCGCCGCTTAAAGCCGGACAGTTGCAGATGAGGTGCTCCACTGTTTCCTCCTCCTCATCATCTTTGCAACTCCTGCAGCATCGTCGGTAGGGCACACCTAGCCTTTCTGCATGCCTACCAATGAGGCAGTGACCGGTTAATACCCCTATCAATATGCAGATTTCCCTCCTAGTTAGGGCATAAATGCGTCTAGACCTTTTAAGATCCCATTTTGGCCAGGTTTGTTTCGATATGCGACACCCTGGGGATTGCAGCCATCTTTCGTTGGCTTGACGGAGTGTGTGCTCCTTCAGCATTAGTTTGCATGTGGCAAACGGCATACCTAAGCGCTCTTTATCCTGAAGAACCTGCTTGGTCGTGCCCTGCCTGGCAAGCTCGTCTGCCTTACAGTTTCCCTCAATGTCCCTATGTCCCGGGACCCATATGAGGTTTACGCGGTTCTGTTGGGCCATCTCCTGAAGAGATCGACGACAGCTGAGCGTCAGTTCAGAGTTGAACGTGTATGAGCCAAGGGATTTGATGGCCGCTTGGCTATCGCTGAAAATAGCGATATCTTCTCCGATAACACGTTTGCTTAACCAGGCCGCGGCGTCCAGGATTGCCGAGACTTCCGCCTGGAAGACGCTACAATGATCAGGTAGTCTGAAGGAGAGCTGAAGGTCCAAATCCCTTGAATAAACTCCTCCTCCAACTCTGCCGTCCAACTTCGAGCCGTCGGTGTATATGGAAGTGCCACCATTTGTTTCGGGACACCAATCCGTCCTCTCCCAGTCTTCTCTGCTGGGAATGTTTATTTTGAAACAGCTATCCCCGACTGTAGTAGTCGCACAACGATCTGTGCTTAGAGGGAGAAAGCTGTAAGATTCCAGAATACTGGAGTGTCCAATAGTACCCGCAGCCCAACTGGAGGTTTCTCTTAGGCGCAGAGCTGATGCCGCCGCTGACCGAAACCCTTCCAGATCAAGTGGCAAAATGCCCAGGAGGGCTTCGTTGGGCGTTGTCCTTAGCGCACCGCTTATAAAGATCATATTGGATCTATGGACTTTCCGCAACAGATTCAGGTATGTTGCCTTGCTCAGCGCAGGCCACCATACGACGACTCCATAAAGCATGATTGGGCGAATGATGGCCGTGTAGATCCAACTGCATACTGTAGGGCTGAGCCCTCATTTTTTGCCAATGGCTCTTTTGCATGTGTAAAGAGCGATGCAAGCTTTCTTCTGGCGCTGAAGAACATTCTCCTTCCAATTCAATTTCCTGTCCAGAACTATGCCTAGAAACTTGGCCTTATCCGACAAGCCCAGGCGCGTGCCATCTAGTTCTGGTAGGCTTAGTGGCGATATTTTGTACCGGTTGGTGAAGAGGACAAGTTCCACCTTCCCTGGGTTGATACTAAGTCCGCAGCGAGAGGACCACGTCGAAACTTCTCGCAGTGCTACTTGCATCAGGTCACACAGAGTTTGTGGGAACTTGCCTCTGAATGCAATAGCTAAATCGTCTGCGTATGCCACTTTTTTCCCGCCCCCCCCAGCTTGTGTCACGTAGCAACGAGTTGACTGTGAGGTTCCATAAAAGCGGGGAAAGAACACCACCCTGGGGTGTTCCCCTTGTGACATAACGTGATAACTCAACCGTACCAAGTGAAGAAGCTATTTTCCTTCCCCTTAAAAGTTGGTCAATTAAATCAGTTAGAGGTCTATCTACGCCCAGATTAGTTAGAGCGGAGTTGATAGCCTCCGGGCTTATATTGTTGAAAGCCCCCTCAATGTCTAGGAGGGCCACGAGACAGTAGTCCTTTTCACACAGCGATTTCTCAATGACAGACACTAGGCTGTGCAGAGCGGTTTCTGTTGATTTACCCTTGGTGTATGCATGCTGATAGCTAGAGATAAGGTTGCTATCAATAGTCGTTAAGAGGTAGTCGCTTAGTATCCTCTCAAAGGTTTTTAGTACAAAGGACGAGAGACTGATCGGTCTGTAGTCTTTTGGCTCGTAGTGGGATGCCTTCCCAGCCTTAGGGATAAACACTACCGTGGCGCTTCTCCAGGAGCCCGGAATGTGGTTGAGAGCCAGGCAGGCTGTGAAGAGAAATACCAGCCATTTAGCTGATGTCTCCAACGAGTTTATAAGTTTCGCGGGGATAATCCCGTCCGGCCCGGCAGCCTTATACGGTTCAAAGCTCTTAACTGCCCACCTTACTCTTTCCCCAGTGATGGGTATATTTACTGCCAGGTTTGTTGCAGGTGCTAGTGGTGCATCATGCAGATTCCCCGGAAAATGTGTATTCAAGAGCAGCTCAAGGGTTTCCTCTTCCGTGCTGGTCCAGGATCCGTCAGGTTTTCGCAGATAGCTGATGGTTGTTTGACTTTTCGAGAGAACTCGTCTAAGTCTCGCTGTGTCGTCGACCTTTTCGACGCCAGTGCAGAAATTTCTCCACGCGGTTCTCTTCGCCTGTCTCAGAGCTTTTTTGTAGGCCCTTAGTTTAGCTTTATATTCGTGCCAATGAGGCTCAGAGCCGAAGCTCTTGGCCTTGTTAAATTGTTTCCGGCATGATATTCGGAGCGAGTCCAAATCGTAGGACCACCAATGTGGCCTGTGTTTACCGCGTGGTTTTGGCACTGGACAAGCCTGTCCTAGAGCATTTGAGAGCGCCGATGTAAATGTAGTAACAAGATCCTCCAGCTCCTCTACTGATGAGGGGGCTTGTGAGGGCAGTACTGGTAGGTCTCTGTCTAATATTTCATTGTGTAACTGCCAATCAGTGTTACGTGGATTGCGCTTCATGATTGGTTGTTCTACAATAAAGTCTAAAACCATTTCTATGTAACGGTGGTCGGAGAAAGAATGTTCTTCCAGAACCCGCCATTTTCTGACCCACTCATAAGCGCCTTCACTACAGATAGTGAGGTCTATGACCTCCCTGCGGGTCTTAGTGATAAAAGTAGGCTCATTACCCACGTTGCAAATCACCAGGCTGGTTGTTAAGAGGTAATCAAACAGAGACTCGCCCCTGGCATTGATGTCGGAGCTCCCCCATTGGACATGGTGAGCATTAGCGTCCGCTCCAATAATAAGATTACCCGTGCAGAAATTTGACACCAGGTCTTTCACCTCCGTTTGTGGTGGGGGTTCTTCGGCGTCGTAGGGCATATAGACCGACGCCACCGTCAGGCGGGTGCTGTCGACCGTTAGACTGATAGCGGTAATAGCACCATTGGTGTAGTTAGGTAGGAGAAAGGAGTTCAACTCAGACTTGACCAAAATACACGTTCTGACTTTGCTCTCCTCGCTGGCTCGAATGATTCTCGAGCTATTGACCCAGGGTTCTTGGATGAGGACCACATCCACGTCGCCTTTAGAAAGACGACTACTTAAAGCAGCCGAAGCTACTTTAGATTTGTGCAGATTAATCTGAAGCACCACCAACATGAGAGCGCACAGACTTCCCTGCCGTCCCCATATCGTCGAGGTTTGCCCCATCCCGGAGGTTGCCTATCAACGACGAGTTGTTCCGATTAACTGCCCGATATGGCGTTGCAGGAGTCTTGCTGTCTGTAGCGTTAGATGTTAATCGCTCAGTGTTGGCTGCTACCACCGTGACGTCGAGGGCTTCCTCGTCCTGTAGGCTGTCCTCCATCTCCGAGTTGTTCACAGCACTATCGCCAAGGGACGTGGCGGATAACATGTTTTCCGCATCGGAATCCTCCGCTTCCTCTTCTGGTAATTCGTTTTCCGGTTCCCCAGGAGCAGCCGAGAAGGCAGCGCGCTGAACATCACCACGATATACGTGGATAACGATCTGGCCTACGCTGTAGTGTACTAGGCCATTGCACCTTTTGAGGGGCTCGATTGACTCTTTATTCATGGTGAACACCACCTGTCTGTCGGGCCCTACCGCATCCCCGACCAGATTGACACTCCAGTCATGCGTTGGCAGGGACGGATTCATTAGCCGTAGCATCCCGAGAATTCTCTCGGGTTCGTCAGGGATGGCCGGAACCCACGCCCTTGCCCTTGGACGAGCTGGAATGTCCTTCCAGTCGACGACCTCTATCTTTGCGCCCTTGTAGACTTCACCCAGCTTAGCAGCTGCTGCCTTGTACAGTGCTACGGTTTTTGCATCCTCGCATGCGAGTAATTTAATCTGACCCTGGTGCCAACCCGCATCCGTTACTCGCGCCGAACTACCCCGAAACTCTGGAGCAACATTGAGAAGAATGTTGCCGAGTTCATTTCGCACGTAACGCCACCGGTCCTTAGGGATGGCCAGACGGTCATTGCCTCGGTCAAGGACGCCTATAAGGATCCTGTCCTTGGTTACCTCAGCAAAGCTTAGTTTGCCCGCGCCAGGGGTATTCTGATGCCGCTTGGGAGGGGGATTTAACTCCAGGTCCGATCTCTGGCGCTTGAAAGGGTTAACTTTTAACCTCTTTGGCATGTACGAATTTTGGAAATCCGGTATCACAGCTTTCGCTAGCTCTACCGATTTACTGGAATTCGGCGACAGCGATTCCTGCGGTACCCCTTCATACCTCTTCAGGATCTTTGCAGCCAATCTTTTCTCGTGGTATGTGAAGCGGCGGGGAGATGTCTCCTGGGAGTGCGGACCCGTAGTTGCCATCGCGGTCGCTCTCCTTGCCGAAATCTCAGTTGCAGCTTCCTTCTCCTTCGAAACTCCGAGGCCAGGTCGTGAGACCGCTGCCACAGACGTAAAGATACTGGTTTTCATATCAGCGGTTGATGGGAGTTTAGCATCCGCCGTTGTCCGCTTAGTTGTGTTGGCAACCGCACTGGTGCTAGCTCCCATCAAGTCAATCTTAGTCGATAGAGAGTTGGTTGACCGACTCGTAGTTGCCATCGCTGTCGATCCCCCCCTTGATTGTGGAACGGAGGTTGTCCTCCGGCGTTGTTGTTGCTTTCTCGCCTGTTCCTCCATAGCTCTCCTTTGCTGAGGAGTGAAATTTGGCGTTGTTTGTTTTTTAGTTTTATCGTTTTTATTTGGGTTATTTGAGTTCATCTTGTTCGTACGACCCGTCGCCGGACAAGGCCAGCTTAGGGTCAAGGGAAGAGTAGGGGAAAATGTGTCGTCCGCCGCGGCAGAGCCCCGTACCGCGGTAAGGCCATGCTTACTCTCTGAGGCGACCCGGTATCAGAGAGGCTCCGTTCAAATACAGCCACGATTTGCCTCCCGGCTGCAAACGTCCAATGGGCACGGTTTCGCATAACACCCTGGATTGGGAGGGGGAAGATCTTTGTCGTCGCGCCAGAGAGGCTAGGCTGCTCTCGTGATGAAGTGCCGTACGGAGCTATGATCACAAGGGAAGCGTAGCCCTGTGGCTATCGACTTAAGCCCTCGTACCGCAGCAAGGTATCCACCCTTCACGAGGGAAAAAGGTATGGTAAATAAATGAAAATAAAAATAAAGGAAAGAGAGGTAATGAAAAGCTAAAAAAATAAGTAAAGGAAATGAATGGAAAAGAAAGAAAACTAAAGGAGTTACGAAAGGAAAAAAAAGAAAGTAAGGAAACGGCAGGAAAGGAAAGGTAAAAAAAGGAAAGGTAAGGGTAGGAAAGGTAAGGAAACGAAATAACAGGAAAAGAAATCTAAGGAAAAAAAGTGAAAGAAAATAAAGGTAAGCAAAAAAATAAAAGAAATGAAATGAAAACAAGTAAGGAAGTCTAAGTTCGGGTGAAACCGAACATTACATACCCAGCTGTGCACATAAAGTGGGCGTGATCGTTCACCGATTTTTCTTATTTTCTGTGGTAGTACTCTACATAAACATAACATGCCTGGTACCTAGTTTCGTAAATCTATCTCACACCGTTCTGAAGTTGTTAGCAGTCGAATTTAAAAATTGCTTGACTCATAAGTGGGCGGTGCCACGCCCACTTTCCAAAATTTGGAAAAAATTATGTAAAGAATATGAAAGTTGATGTATGTACCAAATTATATTATTATAGCGAAATCAGTTAATTAGATATGGACTTTTCAATATTTCCACCTCCTTTCAATATAACTTTTATGAAAAAGTAGGCGTGGTCGCGAAGCGATTTCGTTTATTTTCTATAGCTGAATTTACCACAACAATAGTATGTCCTCTACGAAATTTCGTTATACTAGCATAAACTGTTCTGAAGTTATAAAGAGTCAACATTTTAAAATTTCTTCAAATATACGTGGGCGGTACCACGCCCCCTTTTCAAAAATTTTTATAAAATCGGCCTTAGAACATCTAAATCAATACATATTGCAAATTTTATCATTGTAGCTGCTTCTAATATTGAATTAACCCATTTTATACGTTTTTCGAAATTTTCGATATCGAAAAAGGGGCGTGGTTATGGTCCGATTTTACCCATTTTCAATAGCAATCTATTCTGAACCCAAATAAGTATGCATGCCAAATTTGGTGAAGATATCTCATTATTTGCTCAAGTTATCGTGTTAACGGACAGACGGACGGACGGACGGACGGACAGACGGACGGACATGGCTCAATCAAATTTTTTTTCGATCCTGATCATATTGATATATGGAAGTCTATATCTATCTCGATTCCTTTATACCTGTACAACCAACCGTTATCCCAACAAAGTTATAATACCCTGTGTACAAGTACAGCTGGGTATAAAAAATGAATAAAATGAAAGGAAACTAAAGCAAAGGAAACGAAAGGAAAGCAAAGAAAAAGAAAATAAAAGGAAAAAGGAATGTAATGGAAATGGAAAGAAAGGTCAGGTAAAAAAATAAAAGAAACGAAGAGAAAGGTGTAAAAGTAGGTCGCCTCCCAGTTGGTGCACCCTGGGTAACGCTAAATGACCTACATAGCCTGCACGGCTAGTTTAGTTTCTTGTATTGCCGGATCTACGAGAACGGTACCAGTACTTGTGCTGTACCCATCGTGCCGAAACGACCCGGGCCGTTTTCTTATATCGACCCGGCCAAGAGCAATACACTCGAGGTGACCCTGTCTGACATTTAGGCAGGGCTACACCTCGTTACAACAACAACAACAAGGAACATAAAAAAAAAGAACAGAAAAGAAAGAAAGAAAGAAGGGAAATAAAATGAAATGAAAGAAGAGAAAAGGAAAAGAACGGAGAGGGAAGAATAGAAAAGGAAATAAAAGAGAAGGGAAGGAAAGAAACGCAAAGATATAAATTGAGATGAAAAGAGAGGAAAGGAAAGGATATAAAAGCAAATGATAGCAAAGGAAAGGAAAGAAATACGTATGAGACGAGCTAAGAAGAATAAATAATTATCAACATTGAAACTATATTACTGAATGGTGTAAAGAGGGAGGAAAAGGCAAAATGAACAGGAATGTATAGAAACCAAAAATGTACAAAATATGGAAAAGAAAGGAAAATTTAAGAAATAGCAAAAACATAGGAAAGTAAAATAAGGTTTTGTGGTTGAATTTCAACCACTGAGCGAACTCTAGTTAATGTTAATTGCGACTTAACAGGTCTGGATATGATAAAGCTAGTATCTGTTAAAAATTACCTAAATCGGTTCATAACAAATATAAATTAAAAACCAGTAAGGAAGTCTAAATTCGGGTGAACCGAACATTCAATACCCAGCGGTAATTTTTAGAACGGGATAACAATCATTAGGCCCTAGGAGGATTTACCTAATTTCCGTTACCGAATTATTTCAATTTATGTGATTTTCGATATCGAAAGTGGGCATGGTTGGAATGCGATTTTATCCAATTTCATCAGATATACTCCCAACGATACTAGTATGCGTTGTGCCAAATTTCATCGTTCTATCTTAATCGGTTTAAAAGTTACGACCAGTCAAATTTTCAAAAAATCCACCCTTAAAAGTGGGCGGTGCCACGCCCACTATAAAAAATTTATGGAGAAATCATAAGAGGATGACCAGGGCGGTTCACCCATAAAATTATATCATTTTAGACATTTCAGCTGCCGAGATATCGTCGCCTGAGAAAACGAACGTCGTATGTTACAAAACACTGTTTCGAGAAAATCGACTTTAAAGTTTAGAGCGGTGGTATGCAAAAACTGTACAGTAGATTTTTCTGAAATTTGAACGAGTTGTAGGGAGTGGTATTTATTTTTATTTCCCATTTTCCAAAGTTTGATATCTTCAAAGTTTTGGAAGATATACGGCTTTTCATTCAGAATGCATTTGTCGTATGTGACGATTTCTCACAAATATCTTTGGCTCATAGCACATACCACAAAAGCTTCCAAATTTTCCACTACATACGACAAAAAGCATACCCGAATAGTTATATTTTGTAACATACGACAAATCGTCATTTTCACATTTGCCGTTCGTTTTCTGAGGCGACGAAATATTGTATGCGGGCAGTTTAGCGGCACTTACGACACAGGTTTTCTAAAATTTATTTCTATGGAAACTTGTCGTATGTGATATATTTGCATTACATACGGCAAAAAGCATACCCAGATTGTTATATTTTGTAACATACGACAAAATGCACACTAAATAACTCAAAAACTAAAGAAGATAGGAAAAAACGAATTGCAGAAATGAAAAGATCAGCGCCGAATTATATATTCTGCATCAAAACCTAAAAATCGTAAATTTTCACATTCGACGTTCGTTTTCTGAGGCGACGATATGTCAATTTGTGTGATTTTCGAAATTTTCGATATCGAAAATGGGGGCGTGGTTATCATCCGATTTCGCCCATTTTCAATAGCAACCTACCTTGTCCAGAAATTAACTTGTATACAAAATTTCATGCAAATATCTCAATTTTTACACAAGTTATCGTGTACACAGGCGGACGGACATGGCTTATTGAACTCCTCTTTCCAGCCTAAGAACTTTCATATATGGAACTCTATATCTATCTCGATTATTTTGTGCCGTTACAAACTACCGTTATGTGAACAAAATTAATATACCCTTGTACTAGTACTAGTACGCTGGGTATAAAAAAATATACGTATATTTTAAACGAACTTGTTTCTGTCTGCTATGCGCGGTGGGTTGGGGTCAAAATTCTGCTTTTTTGGAAATTCTGCATTCATAATTCCGGAAGTCGAAACACCGGAAATCAAAATTATGGAAGTCAAAATTCTGGAATTCAAAATTCTGGATAACGAAATTCTAAATTGCAAAATTCTGGAAACCAAAGCTCTGAAATTCAAAATTCTGTAATTAATGATTAAAAATGCGCACTTTTTTTGTTATCAACACGCATTTTTAATCATTAATTACAGAATTTTGCCTTTAACATTTAACTGGACTTGTTCTGAAGGAATTAAAATCAAATGTACCGTGCCGATTGTCACACAATTTCATGGCTGTGAACATGTTATATGAAAGTGAAATGAACATTCTCATAATCCATGTGCGCATAAAAAATCGGTTGCAGAAACAAATAATCTGGTTTAAAATATGGTTCGCTCGAGTTTTCTGCAGCCTAGCCAAATAATTCAGCGTTCGGTATCTATAACAGAAAAACATATGTATTGGGCATTATCTGCCATCAAGAAATGCCCTTAAGTTAAGAATTAGAAGACAACGGAACGGTTTAAAATGTTTTAAAGAGCCAACTTATGTTGAAAAAATAGATATTCCCTTATTATCACTTTAAATGTTTTGGAAGGTCAGCTATTTATTTTAAGTGAGAAAGTTATTAAAGTTATGGCGAATGCATTCTTATTTTTGGAACAAAATTTTCACTGCAGTTTTTAAATGAGAGCGACTGCTGGATTATGGACGGTACACTTGACGTTGTTCCAATGATGATGAGGCAGCTTTTTTCCATACACGGAAGAGTAGAAACCCAACAAACACAGTCTCTAACGTTAGAGAAATGCTCGCCTTTACGTTAGATAACTAGCGTAATTCTCTAACTATTCTCTATTCGAAGGCAACCATAGAGAACTACACTACAACTCGATTCGAGATAGGTTAGAGAATTAGCCAAAAGGTGAGTATTTGCAAATTCACATTAGAATCCCATTAGAAAATGACATTAGAATTCGACTCGAAAACTATAGTTTTCTCGATTTGAGAATTATGTCCCATTTTGTTAAAGAACACTGTGATTCTCGAGTGTTTCTCGAGTCGTCCTCTAACGTTAGAGATTGGAGAATGGGGCTAGTTCTCGAATGTACCTCGAATCGAAATCTAGCTTCATGGTTTGTTGGGAAGACAAATTGTTCCGCTGGTTTTCTGTCTTATGACCAAAAAATCAAAGTCAATGTATATATCTTAAATATAAGCAAATTTATTTGCTAAAATTTCGGGGAAAAATTTGATTCCGAAATTTTGACTTCAGAATTTTAATTTTAGAATTTTGACCGTTTCCGATGCGCGGTAGTAAATATTTTAGTTCGGTATATCTTTTGTCAAATTGTGAGCGTGTTTATTTACCGATTTCGTTCATTTTTGTCAGGAACTACTACTTTTCTATGAGTTATATCACTACCATTTTTTTTTTGCCATCTGCTAATTATTACCCGAGTTGCAACCTCCAACTGCTTTTAAAGAGAGGCGGTGCCGCGCCCATTTTCCAGTCTTTTATAATTTTCTTATTATCAACGTCAATTCTAATCCAAATCCAGGGGTCGAGGTTTTCCGGTCATAACCTGGAACCGGCAAAGGGGATGATAAAATTTCCAGGCAGGCCTTGTGGTAGTTGGCCAGAGGCACACTTTGACAAAGACAAGAAACGTGATAAGCTCTCAGAAAGCGAGATAATTGAAAAAAAAAAATGATTTTTGGGGCCTTTGACCCCTAAAAAAAAAAAAAAAACACCTGACCAAAATAAATTGCATAATTGTAATAACAAACAGAAAATGTCAAAAAATAATTTTGTCACGCTAGCTTGTTCTAATCGAACCGCTGTGCAACGTTACAGCAAATGAACGATATGTATAAATGCGGTATATATGTGGAAGGAAATAATGTATTAGCATATATTAAGGATTTTTATTGGGAAATAACTGTCCGCATGCTGGCGAAAAAAGTATAAAAGGCGAGCAGTCGAGTCAGAAGCTAGGTAGACATAGTAGCTAGTTGGTGGTTTCCCTATCTTTAAGAGCGCAGGGAATAATTTAAGTCATATACGGTGGGGGTTTTCCAACACCGCTGTCTAGAAGATTAGTGGTGGTTTGTTACCTCCGCTAGCGTAGGCTAAGGTACCTTTTTGGAGGCTGGTGGTGGTTATAAGCGTAGAAATTGAATTTTAAATGAAATAAACACGCATATTTCTATTTTAATTAAAACTAAGGTTTTTCTCGTTAAAAAGGGATTTTAGGGAAAATTCCGTCACAAATAGCGCAACTTCGTCATCACTCCCCAAAACCTTCGTAGTGTTTATGCTGTTAAGAACAACAACAACAACACCAACAACAACAACAACATAACAGCAAAATCAAACTTACCCATTGGGTACAGAGATATTTGCTCCGTCGAGTATTGCCTGGGCCAGTTCGAAGTTCAATTCTTCTGCCGCATTTGTTGCTGCTCTCAGTGCATCCCAAATTTCTTTCCGGCCATCAAATGCTGGCGCTGTATCCCAAAACTCGTCACGTTTAGAACGTAGCTGACCTTCAGTCAATGGCACATCGGATCGCCAGCGTATTGTCTCATTACAAAGTGGTCGATTTTTACGAGAAGGGCCTATGTGAGTGCCTCCTAGCACAATAAGATTGAAATGATGTTGGTTATATTAAATGGTAAACATTATTTGGAAACTTACCTGCGGCTGTAGGTGGCCTCGAAATACTCGCCGACGACACGCTGACTGTCTCGTTATCTGTGCTGTGTATTCCGATGCAACCACCCATATTTTGCGTCAAACAGTTGCGAGTTGCACGACTCTCAAGTCAGTGTTCTAGCCCAGAAAACCAGGGGTTTTCAGCACTCCGTTATGAGAACAATGAAATTAATAATATTGACACACAACTAAGCCACTGCCGCTTTATATTACAAATGTAAATGTTATTCCTCTCTGATTGACGGTGCTGTTTTTGATCTTCAAAATTATATTAATATTTTATTTTCAGGCTTTTTACACATTTCCCCATTTTTTAATTTTTTGTTGTCACTGAAAATATTACTAAAGTTTGCTTTGTATATCCTTAGTTTTAAGTGCGGCTGGGATCACACAACGTTTGTGCCTATATGGTGCTTGGTTCATCAAATTTATTTTGTTTACCACTATTATTTATTTCAAACTCCTAAATTTAAGCAATATTTTTACAATTTGTGCATAGAATAGATTTTTTTTCATAATTCCAATCTCATTCGAGCAGGGTTGTCAGTATCTTTCGCAAAATCGCAAACATTCCTTCAATAATCGCCAAAATGGGTGACCATTGTTTATCCCTACTAGGTATGTATACAATGGGGTTGACAAGGTAGGGATAACCAATGGTTGACTTTCCAAAAACGAATGCTCCCGATTACTCTTATTTTTTGTGAAGGGGCAGAGGGGACCCCAAAGAGTATGAAAACAAAACCGCACAGGAAGCACGCCTACCTATATATTACAAGAAATTTGGGTAATAGTACATTTACACCGCACCAAATTTGGTGAAAAATTGCAAATTTGGCGCTTTTTTCCATTCAAATCTCATTTTCCAAAGGTGGGGTAGGTATTAGCATTGTGTACACAATGGGTATTAATTTCCTTTAGGGGTCAACTGATAATAAATTAGCTAAAATTATGGGAGATAGCTCAAAAGACGGGTTTTGGCCTCAGGATCACGAATCCGGAAGCGTTTTTTTAATTTGTTTTAGTGAAAAGTTATGGTCAAAAAACCGAAAAATGACCCGGGGCCGATACCAAAATTGGGGCGGAATCCATGGTATTTATGTGCGAAACACCTTTTTGAGTTGGCGGCCTTCGGCCGCGCTTATAAAAAATAACCCTGGGCTACGCCATCCCAAGTCCGCACGTGTGACATAACCGTGGCTACCGCCACGGCGGGACTTTTTTGCACTTTTTTAGGGACAGTCTAATAAAATTACAACAACCACATGAAAACTTGAAACTTTGATTGCAAATATCTCTGCAGAGAAGCAAAATATTAAAAAAGCGCTTCCGGATTCGTGATCCTGAGGCCGAACCCCGTCTTTTGAGCTATATCACATAATTTTAGGTAATTTATTAGCAGTTGACCCCTAAAGGAAACTAATACCGTGGGGTAATCCCTGCAAAAATCGTTGGATTATGTGTTCCAATTTTTGATATCGGAGTACTCCAATAATACTCCTTTGTATACCTCATCGGACCACGTTCAGCTTTTTGAAAGTCGAAAATTACGACACTGTCGCTCTGAATGTATATACTCCAAGGAGCAACAACATTGGAGTACATTGCAAGGTACTCTGATTGTAGGTACTCCATGGAGAAGCAGAAACAAAGCGAAGGTTGGAGTAGGTGGTCCAGTCCTAGGACATCGCAATGTTAATTGGAGCACAATTTTTATATGAAAAAGGATTACATTTGGAGTACTCTGATGATCTATTGGAGTACTCTTTGGATAGGAAAGAGAGTACTCTCGATTTTTGCAGGAAATTGTCTGGTTTATAGTACATTTATACTGCAGCAAATTTGGCGAATTTGAATGTGTCATTTCGAACCTGTTTACACTGGCAAATTTGCATTTGGCTTCACCTTCCCTGCAAGAATCTTCTACCAGAATACAAAGCCACCGAAAGAAAATGCACCACCTTGATGTTTTAAACACATGTAGAGTAATAATAAATGAAGAATCAAGAAGGCTTCTCTCTTTTCTTAGTGGAACTGGTCCAATATCATAAAAAAAATAGTTGAAATTGTTATTTAGAACTGTGCATAATGCAAAAGTTTTCACACGTTAATTACCCATTAAGGTTCTTGCTGGGCAATTCTAAATGTGGAACACAGGCAGGGTTGCTATTTTGAGGAATTGTGGATTGTATTGTTCAGCGAATGAGGCCAAATGCGATGGAATTCCAAATTTGGAAAATGAAATTTGTATCGAAAAAAGCGCCAAATTTGCAATTTTTCGCCAAATTTACCAAATTTGGTGCTGTGTAAATGTACTATTAGCTGTCAACTGCTAATAAATTAGCTAAAATTATGGAAGGGGGCTCAAACGGCGGGGTTTGGCCTCTGGATCACGAATCCTGAAGAGATTTTTTAATTTTTTGTTTCAGTGAAAAGTTATGGTGAAAAAACTGAAAATTAACCCGGGTCCGATACCAAAATTGGGGCGGAATCAATGCTATTTATGTGCAGAACACCCTTCTGAGCTGGCGGCCTTCGGCCGCGCTTATAAAATATTACCCTGTGCTACGCCATCCCAAGTCCGGGTAAATGTATTATAATTTAATTACAACAACCCCATGAAAACTTGCAACTTTGATTGCAAATATCTCTTCAGAGAGGCAACATATTAAAAAATCGCTTCCGGATTCATGATCCTGAGGCCAAACCCCGTCTTTTGAGCCCCCTCCAATAATTTTAGCTAATTTATTAGCAGTTGACAGCTGATAGTACATCTACACCCCACCAAATTTGGCGCTCTTTTCCATACAAATCTCGTTTTCCAAATTTGGAATTCCATCACATTTGGCCTTATTAGCGGCCCTTACACGATCAAATTGTGTGACAAACATTTGCGGTGTGATGAGAAGTGTGAGCGTGTAAACATAAGAAATTCGTGTGTGTCACACATGTGTGATTGTTTTCTAAAATTTTAGAAAACATGATTGTGTGAGACACATGTGTGATAGTGTAAACGCGTGCATCCTGCACGTAGTGTATTTTTTCAGTCGATAAGCAAAAATTAGAGGGTAATGACATAGCGGGCAAACAAAGAAATTTGAAAGGAGTTCTTCGAAGTATATCGAAGCTATCAAGAAATCTGGAAAATTAAAAGCGAAGAATACAAAAATAAAATTTTGTTCTATTTCGTCTCTTCTAAAATGTCAAATACAAGTGCTGCAACCAATGCGCGTGCCATGTTGCTTCGTTCACAAATAACAGAGAAATGAAGTATGACAACATGTGTGACCGTTTAAACGAAAGCGATTTTTTTTTTCTTCACACCATGTTTGTCACACAATTTGATCGTGTAAAGGCCGCTATTCACCAAACAATAAAACCACAGTTCCTCAAAATAGCACCCTGCCTGTGTTCCACATTTAGAATTGCCCAGCAAGAACCTTAATGGGTAATTAACGTGTGGTAACTTTTGCATTACATATGAACAGCTGTAAATACTAATTTCAACTAGTTTTTTTTTTTAAGAAAATGAACCAATTCTACCAAGAAAAGGCAGAAGCAGTATAACTGTACTATAAACTAGACAATTACCGAATTTGGAATTCCATCACTTTTGGCCTTATTCACCAAACAATACAATCCACAGTTCCTCAAAGTAGCAACCCTGCGAATATTCCACATTACGGATTGCCCGCAAGAACCTTAATGGGTTGCTGTTATTGTTGTTGTTAACAGCAAAAAACACTCCCCGAAGGTTTTGGGGAGTAATGCCGAAATTGACAGTCATTGGCCGGATATGAACGCGGTATGCTGAGGTACTCTCTTGCGGTACTGCCCGACTGTCGTGGTAGCGATTTTGTATGGCCAGTGGAACCTTCTAGGTCATGTCATCCCTCCATCCATGAGGAAGGAGAAAATGGGTAATGAGAGGTGAGAGGCATCATATCCGTAGATCAACCATCGAGTTAGCACGTCATTACCTATGTGCATATTAGTCGCCTCTTACGACCGGTATGCCTACCTCGGGCATATGTATTCTAAACCCCTAACCCGCAGGGGCAACCTTAATGGGTAACTGACTTGTGATAACTTTTGCACTATGCACAGCTGTAAATACCAATTTCAACTACACCTTTTTCAGTTTATATTCAGAATGTACTTAAATTATGGAGGGAGCACTTCTCCTCACTGCTAAATTGCGAGGGAGACGTTGAACCCGATACCCCAATCCCTGACGATGGAAAAGTCGTCCCACCACCTGACTATGATGAAGTGAGGATAGCTATATCCCGGCTCAAAAACAACAAAGCGCCTGGAAAAGACGGACTACCCGCCGAGCTGTCCAAACAAGGGGGCGAAGAGCTGGTAAAAAGCATGCATCAGCTCTTATGCAAAATATGGTCAGACGAGTGCATGCCTCCAGATTGGAATTTAAGTGTGCTCTGCCCAATCCACAAGAAAGGCAATCCCGCTAACCGCACCAACTACCGCGAAATCAGTCTTCTTAATATCGCATATAAGGTTCTTCCTAGCGTATGGTGTGAAAGACTGAAGCCCATCGTAGACAAAATGATTGGACCTTATCAGTGTGGCTTTAGACCTGGTAAGTCTACCATCGACCAGATTTCCACGATACGCCAAATCCTGGAGAAGCCCCATGATAAAAGAATCGATACACACCCCCTCTTTGTCCATTGCCAAATCCTGGAGAAGACCCATGATAAAAGAATCGATACACACCACCTCTTTGTCCATTTTAAAGCCGCTTTTGACAGCGCAAAAAGGAGTTGCCTTTATACCGCCATGTCTCAATTTGACTTCCCTGCAAAGCTTATACGGCTTTGCCAAATGACGTTGAGCAATACCAACAGCTCCGTCAGAATTGGGAAGGTCCTCTCTGAGCCATTTGAAACCAAACTAGGCTTCAGACAGGGCGACTCCCTTTCTTGCGATTTCTTCAACCTGATACTGGAGGAGATAATTCGAGCAGCAGAGCTAAACCGTAATGGCACAATCTTCTACAAGAGGGTGCAATTGCTGGCGTATGCCGATGATATTGATATCACTGGCCTTAACAACCGCGCCGTAAGCGCTGCCTTCTCTGGGTTGGATAAAGAAGCGAAAAAAGTGGTCTTGCGGTGAACGAGAACAAGACGAAGTATCTGTTGTCATCAAAGAAAGAATCGGGGCACCTGCGCCTTGGCAGCCAAGTCACCGTTGATGACTTCAACCTGATACTGGAGGAGATAATTCGAGCAGCAGAGCTAAACCGTAATGGCACAATCTTCTACAAGAGAGTGCAATTGCTGGCGTATGCCGATGATATTGATATCACTGGCCTTAACAACCGCGCCGTAAGCGCTGCCTTCTCTGGGTTGGATAAAGAAGCGAAAAAAGTGGTCTTGTGGTGAACGAGAACAAGACGAAGTATCTGTTGTCATCAAAGAAAGAATCGGCGCACCTGCGCCTTGGCAGCCAAGTCACCGTTGATGACTCCAAGTTTGAAACGGTGAGAGACTTCGTCTATTTGGGAACCAGCATTAACACCGAAAATAATATCAGTCTAGAAATCCAACGGAGAATCACTCTTGCCAACAAGTGCTACTTTGGACTGAGTAGGCAATTGAGAAGTAAAGTCCTCTCTCGAAGAACAAAGATCACGCTCTATAAGTCTCTCATCATACCTGTCCTGATGTATGGCTCAGATTCATGGACAATGTCAAGAGAAGATGAGATGGCCCTTGGAGTATTTGAGAGAAAAGTTCTCCGGAAGATTTATGGTCCTTCCCGTGATGCCAACGGCGAGTATCGAAGGAAATTCAACGATGAGCTGAACGAGCTTTACGCAGACCTGACCATAGTTCAGCGGATTAAAGCCCAAAGGCTCCGCGGGCTGGGTCATGTTATGCGAATGGAAAAAGAAGCTCCAGTAAAGAAAGTTGTCCTATCGACATCCGAGTTCGGCAGCAGAGGAAGGGGAGACCTCGAATGAGATGGAAACAACAGGTGGAGGCTGACTTGAACTCCCTTTGGGTTTCCACTTGGCGGCAGTTATCGCTAAAAAGGAATGACTGGCGTGCTTTGATATGAAACGGCCAAAATCGCCTAAGCGGTTAAAGGGTCAAATACATAAAGCTTTGTTAACCTCGCCTGACATTTGCTACCTCAAAACTTTGCGTCCAACTTCAGAGTTACCCTACAATGAACGCCTTGACGCACATCTTCCAACACTAGTGTATTTCCACCACTAGCGTCACTACCACAACTACAGCTGTTAAGATACATGACGGGAGAGCGAGAGAGGGAGAGGCAGCTCGCGTGTTTGCGAATGTGGCACAAAGAGGAGATGACGATAGATAAACGCTTCGAGAACACTGTTGCACGAATAACCCAGAAATGTGTAGACATTTCTAGGTGATGAAGCCGCAGTCTACTAGGGTATATAAAAGCGCAAAGACAACGCACGTCAATCAGTTTATTTTCAAGCGTTGTACAGTGAAGTACTGAACAGTGAGTTAACCCGCGATATTGTACTACGGTTTTTAGTAGTAAATAAATCGTACTATTTATTAAGCAGAATCGGAGTGTTTTATTTAACGTACAGTGTCAGATGTCAAAGAACATAACATCACACATGGCATCTCAGTTTGAAGAGCAGGAGACACGTGTGTCATCACAGATCTCCACTCAACTGGAAGAACACAAGGCTTATATGTCATCACAGATCAAGGAAGAGTTGATGGAACAGGAAACACGCATAACGTTAAAACTAGAGGCACAAGAGCAAAGAGTCTCATCGCAGCTAGAAGTTTTCAGGGGACGACAGGAGAAGATCGAGGCCGAGGTGGATGCGTTAAAATCTCGTATTCAGGAGTTGCGACTGAATCGTCCAAATGCTGTATCGAACTCTCCCAAGGTAAAAACGCCATCCTTTGACGGTTCTGTTCCTTTCCAGGTATTTAAGCTACAATTTGAGAAGGCAGCAGCTGTGAACAACTGGGACGCGGAAGACAAAGTCGCTGCTTTATTTGTGGCATTGAAAGGGCCCGCAGCGGAAATCCTTCAAATTATTCCAGAAGGTGAAAGGAACAGCTATGAGGCATTGATGGGTGCAGTTGAAAGGCGTTACGGTAGCGATCATAGGAGGCAGATATTTCAAATGGAGCTACAGAATCGCTTCCAGAAGGCTAATGAGACATTAAAGGAATTTGCTTGGGACATTGAGAGGTTAGCTCATTTGGCGAACGCAGACGCACGAGAAGCTGCGCACGACACAGACAGCTGACAATTTCTCCACTCGACTCTCACACCTGCTATCGGAGAGCAATCCTCGACCTAACGATGCAACCGAGCAATGGAAGCATATCTCTCACTCATTACGTACTGCCGCTGAGGCCACTATAGGGTTCCAGCGAGCCCGCAAAAACAACTGGTACGATGAGGAATGCAGCACTGCCTCGGACAAAAAGGACGCTGCCTACAGGGAGACGTTGCGAACGGGCGCAACCCGCAGTGTATGGCAACGCTATCGTGAGGCAAAGAAGGAAGAGAGACGCCTTTTCAGAAAAAAGAAACGTGAGGCCGAAAGGCGTGAGTGTGAGGAGCTTGAGATGCTGGCTGACAGGAATGATGCCCGAAAATTCTATGAAAAGATCCGGCGGATGACGGAAGGTTTTAAGACCGGGGCAAGTTCCTGTAAGGACAATAATGGCGACCTGGTAACCGACGTACAGAGTGTACTTAAATTATGGAGGGAGCACTTCTCCTCACTGCTAAATTGCGAGGGAGACGTCGAACCCGATACCCCAATCCCTGACGATGGAAAAGTCGTCCCACCACCTGACTATGATGAAGTGAGGATAGCTATATCCCGGCTCAAAAACAACAAAGCGCCTGGAAAAGACGGACTACCCGCCGAGCTGTTCAAACACGGAGGCGAAGAGCTGGTAAAAAGCATGCATCAGCTCTTATGCAGAATATGGTCAGACGAGTGCATGCCTCCAGATTGGAATTTAAGTGTGCTCTGCCCAATCCACAAGAAAGGCGATCCCGCTAACCGCACCAACTACCGCGGAATCAGCCTTCTTAATATCGCATATAAGGTTCTTTCTAGCGTATTGTGTGAAAGACTGAAGCCCATCGTAGACAAGCTGATTGGACCTTATCAGTGTGGCTTTAGACCTGGTAAGTCTACCATCGACCAGATTTTCACGATACGCCAAATCCTGGAGAAGACCCATGATAAAAGAATCGACACACACCATCTCTTTGTCGATTTCAAAGCCGCTTTTGACAGCGCAAAAAGGAGTTGCCTGTATGCCGCCATGTCTGAATTTGACTTCCCTGCAAAGCTTATACGGCTTTGCCAAATGACGTTGAGCAATACTAACAGCTCCGTCAGAGTCGGGAAGGACCTCTCTGAGCCATTTGAAACCAAACGAGGCTTCAGACAGGGCGACTCCCTTTCGTGCGATTTCTTCAACCTGATGCTGGAGAAGATAATTCGAGCAGCAGAGCTAAACCGCAATGGTACAATCTATTACAAGAGCGTGCAATTGCTGGCGTATGCCGATGATATTGATATCATTGGCCTTAACAACCGCGCCGTAAGCGCTGCCTTCTCTGGACTGGATAAAGAAGCGAAAAAAGTGGGTCTTGCGGTCAACGAGGACAAGACGAAGTATTTGCTGTCATCAAAGAAAGAATCGGCGCACCTGCGCCTTGGCAGCCACGTCACTGTTGATAGTTACAAATTTGAAACTGTGAGGGACTTCGTCTATTTGGGAACCAGCATTAACACCGAAAATAATATCAGTCTAGAAATCCAACGGAGAATCACTCTTGCGAACAAGTGCTACTTTGGACTGAGTAGGCAATTGAGAAGTAAAGTCCTCTCTCGAAGAACAAAGATCACGCTCTATAAGTCTCTCATCATACCTGTCCTGATGTATGGCTCAGATTCATGGACAATGTCAAGAGAAGATGAGATGGCCCTTGGAGTATTTGAGAGAAAAGTTCTCCGGAAGATTTATGGTCCTTCCCGTGATGCCGACGGCGAGTATCGAAGGAGATTTAACGATGAGCTGTACGAGCTTTACGCAGATCTGACCATAGTCCAGCGAATTAAAGCCCAAAGGCTCCGCTGGCTGGGTCACGTCATGCGAATGGACAAAGAAGCTCCAGCCCAGAAGGTTTTCCAATCGTCACCCGAATTCGGCAGCAGAGGAAGGGGGAGGCCTCGACTGAGATGGAAACAACAGGTGGAGGATGACTTGAACTCCCTTGGGGTTTCCAATTGGCGTCGTTATCGCTAAAAAGGAATGACTGGCGTGCTTTGATAGGCGACGGCCAAAATCGCTTAGGCGGTTAAGCGCCAATAAATGATGATGATGAGACGCACCCGTGGAATACATCGAGAGGGTAAAGATCCAAAGATACATAAATGGAATAATGGATGTAGACACGAAGCGAGCCGCATATGCAAACCCCAAAAGGACATTCGCTGAGACGGTATCACACGCTGTATTACAAGAGACAGCCTCGCTTTTATGTAAACCAGATAACAAGGTTCACCATGTGGAAAAGGAGACACCACACTTGGTCGAAAAAATCAACAAAGTTCTGGAAGCCTTGAATGGAGCACAAAAGAAAAGCGATGATGTGATTAAATGTTTCAATTGCGGAAAGTCTGGCCATATTGCGCGTTATTGCAACATCGGTTCCAGAGACTTCGGCAATACAGGTGGACGTAAGGGTAACGCTGGAGGAGATGAGCAAGATGAATGCCCCATAGTTTCTGTCTCGCAGGTCGGAGGGAAAGCAAATAATGTTACTGTTAGAGGTTTCTTGGACGGAAAAGAACGGTTACTAACTGTGGATACTGGCGCATCTAATTCCATCATTAGAAGTGACTTGGTCCATAAGAGAGAAAGACCATTGCAGGATGCAAAGTTGCGGACTGTTACTGGTGAAAGTAAGCTAGTCCAGGGAGAAGTGCGGTGCAAAGTTGTGATTGGGAATGTGACTACATACCACAGCTTCTTAGTAGCGGATATTGTGGACGAAGTCATCATTGGCATCGACTTCTTGGCTGAGAGAGACATTCACATAAACGTGAGAAGCAGAGTTATGACATACAATGGCCAAGAAGCACCTCTGATCTTTGGACACAACATTGGGTATTGCACCAAAGGAGTTTCATTGGAGGTGATGCACAGGGACACTCGGAAAGCAAAGGTACCTCCTCGATCAATGGCTTCGATAGACAAATGCCTACTTGAGAATATTTGCAGAAGTCAACAGGAAGATTCAGATCTGGCATGTGTGATCCGAGGGCTTGAGCGAAACAAACGACCAGCAAGAAAAGAAATGTCAACCGAGAGTCTAGTTGCCAAGTCATATTGGGCGCAATGGAACAGTTTACGATTGGTATCCGGTTGTTTGCATCGAATATGGGAGAGTGAGGATGGTCAATGCGCTCCGGAGCTTATAGTTGTTCCAAGGAAGCGGGTGTCGGATTTTCTCAGGGAAATGCATAACGATCCAAGTGAAGGTCATCTAGGAGTAAAGAAGACCTTAGAGAGGATTAAGCAGGCATTTTATTGGGTTGGTTACGGTCAGTCGGTAAAGGAGTGGATTGCCAAATGCGATGAGTGCATCAGAGCAAAGGTGCTGAGGTCCACGAGTCATGGTCGAAGGAGACAGTGCAACTCAGATGCACCGGTTGAGAGGGTTACCTTGGATGAAGCTGGCCCATTCCCCAGAACTATAAGCAAAAACATGAAAACCAGGTATGACAAAGCAATGGAAACGGAAGGGTTCCTGGGATCAACGACGTTGTTTACCGCATACAGGCTGTTGGAATGCTACGCTTGACAATAAACTGATTGACGTGCGTTGTCTTTGCGCTTTTATATACCCTAGTAGACTGCGGCTTCATCACCTAGAAATGTCTACACATTTCTGGGTTATTCGTGCAACAGTGTTCTGGAAGCGTTTATCTATCGTCATCTCCTTTTTGTGCCACATTTGCAAACACGCGAGCTGCCTCTCCTTCTCTCGCTCTCACGTCATGTATCTAAATAGCTGTAGTTGTGGTAGTGACGCTAGTGATGGAAATACGCTAGAGTTGGGAGATGAGCGATTCTTGAGAACATTCGCCACACTGCTCTCCACCTAAGTCTGATCGTCCCGATCAGACACATTTCCCGATCCAAACGTTGCTAGCCTCTCCAGGTGAACCACCTTCATTTTGTTTCGTGGTCTTCCAACAGTTTGTATCCCTCGTGAAGGGTGGATACCTTGCCGCGGTACGAGGGCTTAAGTCGATAGCCACAGGGCTACGCTGCCCTTGTGATCATAGCTCCGTACGGCACTTCATCACGAGAGCAGCCTAGCCTCTCTGGCGCGACGACAAAGATCTTCCCCCTCCCAATCCAGGGTGTTATGCGAAACCGTGCCCATTGGACGTTTGCAGCCGGGAGGCAAATCGTGGCTGTATTTGAACGGAGCCTCTCTTATACCGGGTCGCCTCAGAGAGTAAGCATGGCCTTACCGCGGTACGGGGCTCTGCCGCGGCGGACGACACATTTTCCCCTACTCTTCCCTTGACCCTAAGCTGGCCGTGTCCGGCGATGGGTCGTACGAACAAGATGAACTCAAATTATCCAAATAAAAACGATAAACCTAAAAAACAAACAACGCCAAATTTCACTCCTCAGCAAAGGAGAGCTATGGAGGAACAGGCGAGAAAGCAACAACAACGCCGGAGGACAACCTCCGTTCCACAATCAAGGGGGGGATCGACAGCGATGGCAACTACGAGTCGGTCAACCAACCCTCTATCGACTAAGATTGACTTGATGGGAGCTAGCACCAGTGCGGTTGCCAACGCAACTAAGCGGACAACGGCAGATGCTAAACTCCCATCAACCGCTGATATGAAAACCAGTATCTTTACGTCTGTGGCAGCGGTCTCACGACCTGGCCTCGGAGTTTCGAAGGAGAAGGAAGCTGCAACTGAGATTTCGGCAAGGAGAGCGACCGCGATGGCAACTACGGGTCCGCACTCCCAGGAGACATCTCCCCGCCGCTTCACATACCACGAGAAAAGATTGGCTGCAAAGATCCTGAAGAGGTATGAAGGGGTACCGCAGGAATCGCTGTCGCCGAATTCCAGTAAATCGGTAGAGCTAGCGAAAGCTGTGATACCGGATTTCCAAAATTCTTACATGCCAAAGAGGTTAAAAGTTAACCCTTTCAAGCGCCAGAGATCGGACCTGGAGTTGAATCCCCCGACCAAGCGGCATCAGAATACCCCTGGAGCGGGCAAACTAAGCTTTGCTGAGGTAACCAAGGACAGGATCCTTATAGGCGTCCTTGACCGAGGCAATGACCGCCTGGCCATCCCTAAGGACCGGTGGCGTTACGTGCGAAATGAACTCGGCAACATTCTTCTCAATGTTGCTCCAGAGTTTCCGGGTAGTTCGGCGCGAGTAACGGATGCGGGTTGGCACCAGGGTCAGATTAAATTACTCGCATGCGAGGATGCAAAAACCGTAGCACTGTACAAGGCAGCAGCTGCTAAGCTGGGTGAAGTCTACAAGGGCGCAAAGATAGAGGTCGTCGACTGGAAGGACATTCCAGCTCGTCCAAGGGCAAGGGCGTGGATTCCCGCCATCCCTGACGAACCCGAGAGAATTCTCGGGATGCTACGGCTAATGAATCCGTCCCTGCCAACGCATGACTGGAGTGTCAATCTGGTCGGGGATGCGGTAGGGCCCGACAGACAGGTGGTGTTCACCATGAATAAAGAGTCAATCGAGCCCCTCAAAAGGTGCAATGGCCTAGTACACTACAGCGTAGGCCAGATCGTTATCCACGTATATCGTGGTGATGCTCAGCGCGCTGCCTTCTCGGCTGCTCCGGGGGAACCGGAAAACGAATTACCAGAAGAGGAAGCGGAGGATTCCGATGCGGAAAGCATGTTATCCGCCACGTCCCTTGGCGATAGTGCTGTGAACAACTCGGAGATGGAGGACAGCCTACAGGACGAGGAAGCCCTCGACGTCACGGTGGTAGCAGCCAACGCTGAGCGATTAACATCTAACGCTACAGACAGCAAGACTCCTGCAACGCCATATCGGGCAGTTAATCGGAACAACTCGTCGTTGATAGGCAACCTCCGGGATGGGGCAAACCTCGACGATATGGGGACGGCAGGGAAGTCTGTGCGCTCTCATGTTGGTGGTGCTTCAGATTAATCTGCACAAATCTAAAGTAGCTTCGGCTGCTTTAAGTAGTCGTCTTTCTAAAGGCGACGTGGATGTGGTCCTCATCCAAGAACCCTGGGTCAATAGCTCGAGAATCTGCGGATTGGGGACTAAGGGCTTCAAGCTCATTCGAGCCAGCGAGGAGAGCAAAGTCAGAACGTGTATTTTGGTCAAGTCTGAGTTGAACTCCTTTCTCCTACCTAACTACACCAATGGTGATATTACCGCTATCAGTCTAACGGTCGACAGCACCCGCCTGACGGTGGCGTCGGTCTATATGCCCTACGACGCCGAAGAACCCCCACCACAAATGGAGGTGAAAGACCTGGTGTCAAATTTCTGCACGGGTAATCTTATTATTGGAGCGGACGCTAATGCTCACCATGTCCAATGGGGGAGCTCCGACATCAATGCCAGGGGCGAATCTCTGTTTGATTACCTCTTAACAACCAACCTGGTGATTTGCAACGTGGGTAATGAGCCTACTTTTATCACTAAGACCCGCAGGGAGGTCATAGACCTCACTCTCTGTAGTGAAGGCGCTCATGAGTGGGTCAGAAAATGGCGGGTTCTGGAAGAACATTCTTTCTCCGACCACCGTTACATAGAAATGGTTTTAGACTTTATTGTAGAACAACCAATCATGAAGCGCAATCCACGTAACACTGATTGGCAGTTACACAATGAAATATTAGACAGAGACCTCCCTGTACTGCCCTCACAAGCCCCCTCATCAGTAGAGGACCTGGAGGATCTTGTTACTACATTTACATCGGCGCTCTCAAATGCTCTAGGACTGGCTTGTCCAGTGCCAAAACCACGCGGTAAACACAGGCCACATTGGTGGTCCTACGATTTGGACTCGCTCCGAATATCATGCCGGAAACAATTTAACAAGGCCAAGAGCTTCGGCTCTGAGCCTCATTGGCACGAATATAAAGCTAAACTAAGGGCCTACAAAAAAGCTCTGAGACAAGCGAAGAGAACCTCGTGGAGAAATTTCTGCACTGGCGTCGAAAAGGTCGACGACACAGCGAGACTTAGACGAGTCCTCTCGAAAAGTCAAACAACCATCAGCTATTTGCGAAAGCCTGACGGATCCTGGACCAGCACGGAAGAGGAAACCCTTGAGCTGCTCTTGAATACACATTTTCCGGGGAATCTGCATGATGCACCACTAGCACCTGCAACAAACCTGGCAGTAAATATACCCATCACTGAGGAAAGAGTAAGGTGGGCAGTTAAGAGCTTTGAACCGTATAAGGCTGCCGGGCCGGACGGGATTATCCCCGCGCAGCTTATAAACACGTTGGAGACATCAGCTAAATGGCTGGTATTTCTCTTCACAGCCTGCCTGGCTCTCAACCACATTCCGGGCTCCTGGAGAAGCGCCACGGTAGTGTTTATCCCTAAGGCTGGGAAGGCATCCCACTACGAGCCAAAAGACTACAGACCGATCAGTCTCTCGTCCTTTGTACTAAAAACCTTTGAGAGGATATTAAGCGACTACCTCTTAACGACTATTGATAGCAACCTTATCTCTAGCTATCAGCATGCATACACCAAGGGTAAATCAACAGAAACCGCTCTGCACAGCCTAGTGTCTGTCATTGAGAAATCGCTGTGTGAAAAGGACTACTGTCTCGTGGCCCTCCTAGACATTGAGGGGGCTTTCAACAATATAAGCCCGGAGGCTATCAACTCCGCTCTAACTAATCTGGGCGTAGATAGACCTCTAACTGGTTTAATTGACCAACTTTTAATGGGAAGGAAAATAGCTTCTTCACTTGGTACGGTTGAGTTATCACGCTATGTCACAAGGGGAACACCCCAGGGTGGTGTTCTTTCCCCGCTTTTATGGAACCTCACAGTCGACTCGTTGCTACGTGACACAAGCTGGGGGGGCGGGAAGATAGTGGCATACGCTTTAGACGATTTAGCTATTGCATTCATAGGCAAGTTCCCACAAACTCTGTGTGACCTGATGCAAGTAGCACTGCGAGAAGTTTCGACGTGGTCCTCTCGCTGCGGACTTAGTATCAACCCAGGGAAGGTGGAACTTGTCCTCTTCACCAACCGGTACAAAATACCGCCACTAAGCCTACCAGAACTAGATGGCACGCGCCTGGGCTTGTCGGATAAGGCCAAGTTTCTAGGCATAGTTCTGGACAGGAAATTGAATTGGAAGGAGAATGTTCTTCAGCGCCAGAAGAAAGCTTGCATCGCTCTTTACACCTGCAAAAGAGCCATTGGCAAAAAATGGGGGCTCAGCCCTAGAGTATGCAGTTGGATCTACACGGCCATCATTCGCCCAATCATGCTTTATGGAGTCGTCGTATGGTGGCCTGCGCTGAGCAAGGCAACATACCTGAATCTGTTGCGGAAAGTCCATAGATCCAATATGATCTGTATAAGCGGTGCGCTAAGGACAACGCCCAACGAAGCCCTCCAGGTCATTCTGGGCATTTTGGCACTTGATCTGGAAGGGTTTCGGTCAGCGGCGGCATCAGCTCTGCGCCTAAGAGAAACCTCCAGTTGGGCTGCGGGTACTATTGGACACTCCAGTATTCTGGAATCTTACAGCTTTCTCCCTCTAAGCACAGATCGTTGTGCGACTACTACAGTCGGGGATAGCTGTTTCAAAATAAACATTCCCAGCAGAGAAGACTGGGAGAGGACGGATTGGTGTCCCGAAACAAATGGTGGCACTTCCATATACACCGACGGCTCGAAGTTGGACGGCAGAGTTGGAGGAGGCGTTTATTCAAGGGATTTGGACCTTGAGCTCTCCTTCAGACTACCTGATCATTGTAGCGTCTTCCAGGCGGAAGTCTCGGCAATCCTGGACGCCGCGGCCTGGTTAAGCAAACGTGTTATCGGAGAAGATATCGCTATTTTCAGCGATAGCCAAGCGGCCATCAAATCCCTTGGTTCATACACGTTCAACTCTGAACTGACGCTCAGCTGTCGTCGATCTCTTCAGGAGATGGCCCAACAGAACCGCGTAAACCTCATATGGGTCCCGGGACATAGGGACATTGAGGGAAACTGTAAGGCAGACGAGCTTGCCAGGCAGGGCACGACCAAGCAGGTTCTTCAGGATAAAGAGCGCTTAGGTATGCCGTTTTCCACATGCAAACTAATGCTGAAGGAGCACACACTCCGTCAAGCCAACGAAAGATGGCTGCAATCCCCAGGGTGTCGCATATCGAAACAAACCTGGCCAAAATGGGATCTTAAAAGGTCTAGACGCATTTATGCCCTAACTAGGAGGGAAATCTGCATATTGATAGGGGTATTAACCGGTCACTGCCTCATTGGTAGGCATGCAGAAAGGCTAGGTGTGCCCTACCGACGATGCTGCAGGAGTTGCAAAGATGATGAGGAGGAGGAAACAGTGGATCACCTCATCTGCAACTGTCCGGCTTTAAGCGGCGCGAGAACGCGCTTTTTGGGAGTTCCGTTCCTGGATAGCCTAAGCCAGATCGCGGAACTGGACATAAAGGACTTGATGGGCTTCATAAAGTCATCTAAGTGGTTCGAGGAGGAGTAACGGTGTCGGTTTAGGAGTGCCAGTCCCGGGATTCTGCTATGTGGAAAATCCCAACAACTCAGGGATTTTCCATATGGCTGGGTCCCGGGACTGACTTTCCTTGTGTTGGTGGTATCACAACGGGCCTTTCAAAACTGGCCTAAGTGTGCCTCTGCGGCAGCCACTTGAACCTAACCTAACCTAACCTAACAGTTTGTATGCGGTAGACAACATCATTTATCCGCTTTATTACTTTATATGGGCCTTCCCAGTTACATTGCAGTTTTGGGTGCAAACCTTTCTTTCGTTGTGGGTTGTATAACAGCACTAAATCTCCTTGTTTAAAACCTTCCGAGTTGATGGCTTTGTCGTATCTGGCTTTCATCTTATCACTCATGATCTTCGTCCGTGGTGGCGGATTGGACTCGCGTCACCGGTATCAATGTGATGCTTCTCCACATTGGTACGACCTGGTTTGGAGCCATCCTTGTCAAATATGGTAGAGTACTTTAGTAGAAGTTGTTTTGCCTTACTCTGGTGGTCTTCTTCGAGATCTTGCGTCCACGCCGTGATATCATCTGATAGATTAATGTTGCTGGTAGAGACATTTTCCTGGAGCTGTTCACAATTTATAACCACCTCCACCTCCTGACATTGTCCCAATATAGCTCCTTTGGAAAGCTTGATTGGCGATCGAAACTCATTTAGTACTGTTTAGGCCACAAGCCTAAAATACTAAAAGCACGCCCTCGTATTCGCACATACATTTGCACCCACACCTATATCTATATTTAGAGATTTTACCGGTAACAGTTTCTTTCCCCTCGGCATGACAACGAAAGTTATCAGTCGCGGGCGAAGAAACTGCTTTCTTCTTGTTGGCTCTTTCAATTATTTTTCGACCGCACGAGCCGACGCATCCAGCAGCCAAACCAGGTAAGCACACTGAATCCTTTGTCTTTGCATCCAATATATACATATATCCTTGTACCTATATACCTAAAAACCAATTCAACCTCAATAAATTCATTTGTGTATATTTACCACTTTGAACTTGTTGTCTTTGTGATTTGGCTAACTCGTTTCCCTTTTCTCTTTCTTATTTTACGTGCGAGCGCGACCGACTACCTGGCCGCCTCCAGCCCGTAAAAACATTGGTCCTATCGCGCCAGGAAAAATTGTAAACCACAAATAATTAGCGAAAATTCAAACCCATTTTAAAATTGGCAGATCCAGCACTTAATTTCGAAATACAATAAATGCAATAAAAAAGACGAGCCAACTAACGAGCTGCATATAACAAAGAGCCATACCAGCGAGAACACCAACACACATATACACAGCCGCTGGCGTCAGCACATCACATCCATTTAAACGCATCATCATCACATCATCACAATACAGTCCATTAGCACACATCTGAGCACAATACAGTCCATTAGTTCACATCACTTCAAACAGTCAATTACATCATACAACACAGTAAGAGTTTTAAGGTACGTTGGTTTTTATTTGTGCACCATTTTTTTTTTAAATATATACGTGAATTAGCGTATAGTGAGTCTTGTGTTCGTTTGTGAAAGAAGCGAAGTAAGTGGAAATCTCGTGTTCGGAAGAGCACACTTTCGCCTTTTCGCTATCGGTTAAGTCCCCCACCAAGGGTAAGGCTTATCCGACACAGCTCAAGGTAAGCAGTCAGTGAACTTGTTTTTTTTTTTTTTTCTTCCTTAGTCACACATCAATGCACTGAATATCACCCTCTTAGCCACTTCCATGCCATTCTCACTATGTTAGGTGGCTTGTGGCAACTTAGCGCGTAATAGAAAACACTACATTTTTACAGTCCATTGTTTGCTCATTTAAGCTTGAATAAATATAATTCTAACTTTAAACTTCTTACGAGAAAGTCTATCACTTGCGTATTTATTCTGGTTTGGTTTTTACATAGGGATATCCCTGGCGTTATTTTTAAACTTTCACAAGGCACAGAAATACACATCTATTTCGATCTGCAACACACTTCACTTCAGATCGGATCTTGAGAGATTCCAATCTGCAGCACTTTATAAAATTTCGCTCATTTTCCAAGCAATATATATCCTTGAGTCATTACGCTTCGCTCTTGCTCCCTGTAAACATACAATATATTTAAACAGATTAGGAAAATGGAGACCAGTAGACGACCTGGATAAACACACCCTTGCAATACAGCAAGAGGAGCTGAAGTCATTATGGAAGAAGACGAAAGCCTCTTATGACATCCTTCTGGCCTGCAAAGAGACCACTAAAGAAGAATTGCAAGCCATAAAGCAGAAACATAAGACGTGTTTTGTCTGCTACACGAAATGCATGGCTGCAATGAATGCTCAGGTGGAAAAGCTAACAGCACAACCCATACAACCACCGAAAGAAACTGATTCTTCCAGTCGTGAACATCATATCCGCCTCCCGCCTTGTGACACCGATGTGTTCAAAGGCGACTATCTCTCATGGCCCACATTTAGGGATATGTTCACGGCCATATACATCTTAAACACGCGCCTTACCCCGGTTGAGAAACTCTACCACTTCAACCAAAAAACTGAAGGGGAGGCGAAGGAAATTGTCCGAAGGTGTCCTTTGACAAATGAAGGCTTCCCTACAGCGTGGAAAAATCTGGCCGACAGGTACGAGAATAAACGCATTTTGGTCAACACCCAATTGAAGGCCCTTTTCCATCTGACGGCCGTGACAAGTGAATGCGGAAAAGCAATTAAGCAACTTCAACGGGATATAAATAATTGCATCTCCTCACTCAAATGTCATCAATTTGACATATCCAACTGGGATGCAATTATCCCATACCTTTGCTCCACCAAACTTCCGGAAAATACTCTGGCTCTATGGGAACAACCATAGAGAATAAAACAGAGATTCCCAGATGGGAAGATATGGACAAATTCCTGTCCAATCGGTTCCAAATATTGGAAACTGTCTCCGACCTTAAGGGTAGCCAAGCGTCAAAAGCACCCAATACACGGTCAACGCCCACGAACCTTGGGGTTTACCAAGCTAGCATCCCTAAACCACCCTGTAAGATATGCAGGAGTACCGAGCACAAATTACGAGATTGCGTGAAATTCCTCGGAATGACCCCTGCAGATAGAATATCTTACGTAAAGGGCAACCGTTGGTGCCTGAACTGTCTGTCAGCTGGACATACCGTCACACGATGCCCTAGCCGATTCAGATGCAGCATATGTCGCTCAAGGCACAACACCTTGCTCCACCTGGCAGAAACTCAACAAAAAGCAACAACCCAGCCGTGGCGTCGAAACTCCTTTGATGATAGGCCCTCTACTTCACAGCAAGCTCGAGCAAATCTTGAATCTAGAAATACAAGAGAAAATGTGAATAATATTTCGTCTTGTCATGCGAATTCGACAAAAGGGGTATTATTAGGAAAGGCACGGGTGCAAATAAACCACAATGGAGTAAAGTTCTCTGCAAGAGCACTTATCGACTCTGGTTCCGAATGTTCTTTCATTACGAAAAGACTGAAGAAGCGAATTAACCTGCCATCAAAACGAATGGATGTCCAAGTTTCGGGCATCAATAACACCTTATCAGCGCAGGTAACAGAGTCATGTCCTATTCATCTAGGTTCCCTTACAGACCCCTCAGTACGCATTGACGCATGTGTTCTCGTCCTCCCCCGACTAACGGGGGACCTTCCGACTTGCCAAGTTAGCGTAACAATGCGGCAATCATTCCCTGATCTGATTTTGGCGGATGAAAGGTTCTTTATAAATGAACCGGTGGACCTCATCCTAGGAGGAGATATTTATCCCCAAGTCATTCTAGACGGTATCCGAAAAAATGTGGTTAATACGCTCCTCGCTCAAGAAACCGTCTTCGGCTGGATACTAACCGGTCGTGCCGACGAACCATCACCAACCAACACCAAGGTATCCTTCTTTAATGAAATTAGTCTGGACAAACAACTAACTGCGTTTTGGGAGTTAGAGGACGTACCCAAAAGAAGGCCACTTAATGAGGATAATGCCTACTGCGAGGAGCTTTTCAAGTCGACAACGGAGCGAAACGCTGACGGCAAATACATAGTCGCCCTACCCTTTAAAAGAGATTATCCAAATAAAACGTACTTAGGGCCCTCCCTTAACAGCGTTTGCTCTCAATCTTATCGGAATGAGACTCGCCTAGCTAAGACACCGGAGTTGCAGACTGAATACAATAGGGTTTTGTCGGAATATGAAAGCCTAGGGCATATGTCAAAGGTTCCGAGGATCATAGCGCCTCTCTCAACCGACTGTTATTTCCTACCGCATCATGCTGTGATTAAAGAAGAGAGCACAACCACCAAGGTTAGGGTGGTGTTTAACGCTTCTTGCCCCACTGCTAACGGCATAAGCCTTAACGACATTCTCCATACGGGCCCAGTACTTCAGGCTGACCTTACAATCCTACTCCTTCGTTGGAGATTCTTTAGATATGTCTTCAATAGCGACATCGAAAAGATGTATAGGCAAATATGGATTAAGCCTAATCAGACCCCATTTCAACGAATTGTCTTCCGCGAAAAACCAGGCGATCCTATCAGTGTGTACGAGCTAAAAACTGTAACCTTTGGGGTTAACTGCGCTCCATATCTGGCAATAAGGACACTGCACCGACTGGCAGACGACGTGGAGTCTTCGTCGCCAATAGCAGCAAATATACTACGAACCAGTATGTACGTCGACGACGTTCTGGCAGGGGGACATAGCATAGAGTCAGCCATTCACGCGCGCGATGAAATTACAAATGCGTTACAAACCGCCGGATTTTCCCTTAGAAAATGGACCTCGAATTGCAGCCGTATACTTAACGGAATACCTAAAACCCATTTATTAACCGAAGATTTTCTGGAATTCGAGGACGCAAGTACTGTCAAGACCCTAGGTATCAGGTGGAATGCGCACGCGGATTTCTTTTACTATATTGCGAAACCAATCGAAAATCGGGATAAGTTCACCAAACGAGCGATACTTTCAGCTATCGCCAAGCTTTTCGACCCTTTAGGTTGGCTCGCACCAGTCATAATCGTAGCCAAGATGATCATGCAAACCATTTGGCTAGAAGGGACTGACTGGGACGAGCCAGTATCAAAACTGACCCTGGAAAGATGGCACACATTTCTGCAAGATTACCCGGCCATAAACCACATTAAAATCCCACGATGGGTAGATTTTGCACCCAACATCGACGTCGAGGTACACGGCTTCTGTGACGCGTCTGAAAAAGCGTATGCAGCTACAGTCTTTATAAGGGCGAAAGTCAAGGATCAAGTTCAGGTACACCTGTTAATGGCGAAAACAAGAGTAGCCCCAGTCAAAACGATCTCCCTACCGAGATTAGAACTATGCGGGGCTGTCTTGTTGGCCGAAACGGTGGACACGGTTCTAGCGAGTTTAAACGTAGGGAATTTCAAGGTCCATTTGTGGACCGACTCGATCATAGTCTTAGCATGGATAAGGAAACCCCCTGCTCGTGGTCAACCTTTGTCAAAAAAAATAAATGTATTTCAGCAACGAGTGATGTCAATCCAGTCGTCAATTTGGGTAAAATCGTGTTTTCAGGAATAAACTCTTAAATCGCGGTTGTCTCGATTTCCTGTGACACTTTCGTGGCAAAAACAATGATTCACTTTTAAGTGTAGAATATAGAAAATTGTTGACAGTGCTGAAAATATTTATGTTGTTGGTCACTGATAGCAAATCGACCAAAATAGTGACACATAATTGCGATTTCTATCGGAAAAAACGTGACAATTCCCGATTAAATAATTGATTACACTGGATCACAAATTCCAACTTTTTTTCTGCACCAGAGACGCTATAGTGAAATTCCTATGTAAAATCACCTCCTAATTCCGAAAATCAAAGTTATTTTTACTTGAATGGTACCGTTTTTGAGATATTTACGATTTACCGTTATTTCAAAAAACAAAAAAGATGGCTCCACTTAATCGTGTATATCTCAAGAACAAATTGAGCTATTCGAAAACGGTTTGAAAAATTTGAAAGCTTATAAAATTTACTATAATCAGTACATACAACACTTTTTGCTAGGTCCTGCAGATTCAAACATAGTGAACAATCATTACGGATTTTTTAAATTTTTTTTGTAAAAATATAAAAAAATTTGTACTTTGCGAGGAAGCATCTCGAAAACTTTTAGTTTTTTAGCAGATATTTCCCCCCCCCCCCCTCTAAGCTCTGTTTTATTACAAAAAAAACAAGCTATCAGTGAACAAAATCGATGAACTAATACAAAAGTTATAAGCATTCAAGTAAATATATCCATTTAATACTTAAGTACCCTACAAATAATAGCATATGTACATATGGTTCTGTCTTAACTCTATGATCTTATTTTATAATTGAAAAAGTTATGTGTCTTGTTTTGACGCTTATTTAGATTAGGATCGGTTTCTCTAATGAGAAACCAACAGTCGTCGCCCATCATAGCGACATCCCAGTATCCTTGATACCGACTTTCAATCCCTTTCATTTGCTGGTGAAACCTTTCGCCATGCTCGTCACTTTCGTCGCCAAGATTTTGCGGGAAAAAAATTTAAGTGGGAGTGTAAGAAATGAATTTTTAGAGACATATTTACTCCTGAAAGAAAATAAAAAAGTAAATTAGATAAATACATAAGTGACACATTAATATAATAATTTTCTTAGGCTGGATTTATCTTTCAATTCAGAACAAATTTTTTGTTTATATATTTCCCGTTCTTGTTTGTTCGGAACTGGACGATGAATTCAGATTTATGGCTATATATTCTCATGTTAATTTATGTAATATATAATTTATTATAATATGTTTTTTTATTTACCCATTTCCGCATAGTTTTTGATTAAGTCGTTCACTATCATCTCGTAGTTAGGACTTTTGTGTTTGCCTAAAAAAGAAGTAACGACCTTTTCAAAAGAATCCCACGCTGCTGCCTCCACTGGTGACAATAGTTCTTTGAAATGGTTATTGGTCATCATTTTCCTTATTTGCGGTCCCACAAAAATCCCTTCCTTTATTTTTGCTTCTGAAATCTCTGGGAAGATTGTCTTCAAATGATGAAAAGCTTCGCCTTCTTTGTCCAAAGCCTTCACAAAGTTTTTGATAAGGCCGAGCTTGATGTGGAGCGGAGGTAGAATTATTTTTTCCTTCTTTATAAGCGGAGAGTATTTTATGTTATCTACCCCAACTTGAAACTCGATTCGTTCTGGCCAATCCTTTATGATGTAGTGGTCTTGACGAGCTCGGCTATCCCATTTGCATAGAAAGCAACAGTATTTTGTGTATCCACTTTGTAGACCACATAGCATTCCAACGACTTTAAGATCGGCACATATTTTCCAATCATGTTCTTCGTATTTGATTAACTTGAGCAATTTTTGCATTATCTCATATGTTTCCTTCGTATTTACTGCATGCGCGATCGGGATAGATGGCTTTTGGTTGCCAATATGCAATAATACGGCCTTTAAACTTAATTTATTGCCGTCTATGAACAATCGCCACTCTTTTGAATCATATGGTTCACGAAATTGTTTGAATAGACCAACAATGTCTTTGCAGTAACAAACACTGTCCTCCTTCGTATAGTACTTGGAAAATTCTTCGTGACGAGTTCTATAATATGTTACCTTAACATCGGATGAAACAAATTTAAATTGTTGCATTCGAGAGGCGTGTAGTTCGGCCTTTTCCTTTGACAATTCCAAATCCCTTATCCAATCATTGAGTTGTGCTTGTGACAAAGAATTTCTTTCGTTTTCCGTTTGAAATTCAGTACAACATGATGCCGCGTAATCAGATACTACTGTTGACAATGAAACTGGAGCCGGAACTAAAGTTAAATTTGATTCTGGCAATGTCGCTTCTGTTGAAATTAGTTCTGGTAATGACACTGTAGATACGCTACTTTACTTAGATAGGTTACTTTTCTGGACTTTCCAACCCCAAGTACTTTTGTAGTACAAATATAGCAGTCCGTTGAATGGCAAGTTGGTTCCCTCCACTTCATTGGTGTAATAAATTTCACACGTCGCCTAAATAGATAGTTTCAGAAATTAGTCAGCTATGCATTAAAAGGGAACAAATTCCTAATTTTTACAACGTACCTTTTTGTTGCGGTTTCCGAAGAAATAAATTCGACTCGGCATGTGGTGCACACAGTGTTCGGTGTCCATGGTTTTTAGGCTCAATTCCAAAACACTTATAGTATGTAACTTTCAAAGGATTTGAAAACACACGTCTCATACTTTTAACAATAAATTGACCGCAGATGAAACAGAACATATCTGGATCATTTGTACACTCAAACTCTCGCGCCCTTTTATTCATTTTTTATTTTTATGTAAATGACGGGTTATAAACTGCAATTATAAACTGAACAGTATCCGGCGAGCCTTGCAGATATTATGAAGGAACAAGGCGCATGTACTCTTATTTATACTTAGATCCAGTAAAAATTCAAGCCTACCTAAACAAAAAGGTTCCCTAGTTCTACAAAGCCTCAAAAATATGCTCTTGTTTAAAATGTACCTAGGTTTGAGAAAACGACACTAACAGCTTTTTGTATCTAATAACTCTTCGAAAATCTACCTGCTAACTAACTGATATACGAATACTAACACATATGTACCAGTAGGGTACTTAAGTATTAAATGGATATATTTACTTGAATGCTTATAACTTTTGTATTAGTTCATCGATTTTGTTCACTGATAGCTTGTTTTTTTTTGTAATAAAACAGAGCTTAGCTTAGGGGGGGAAATATCTGCTAAAAAACAAAAAGTTTTCGAGATGCTTCCTCGCAAAGTACAAATTTTTTTATATTTTTACAAAAAAAATTTAAAAAATCCGTAATGATTGTTCAATATGTCTGAATCTGCAGGACCTAGCAAAAAGTGTTGTATGTACTGATTATAGTAAATTTTATTAGCTTTCAAATTTTTCAAACCGTTTTGGAAGAGCTCAGTTTGTTCTTGAGATATACACGATTAAGTGGAGCCATCTTTTTTGTTTTTTGAAATAACGGTAAATCGTAAATATCTCAAAAACGGTACCATTCAAGTAAAAATAACCTTGATTTTCGGAATTAGGAGGTGATTTTACATAGGAATTTCACTATGGCGTCTCTGGTGCATTTTGGCTGTAAACCAGTGTTATTAAATATAAGAAATTGTAGTTATGCGTCATTTTTTTGGTTGACTCGCAATGGGTATTTAAAAACATAGACTCTGCAAGATTTTAAAAAACTTTCTATATTCTACGTCCAAAAAACCGTTTTTTTTCCACGAACGTGCCACAGGAATTCTGGACACTTGGGTCTCAAGGGAATAAAAATTATACAGATAGAATATACAGTAGAGCGTATCACCAAAAAAAGTTGAAAATGTTCCCCCCCAGTTTGAACACTTACCTTATGAGGTTTTCAAAAAAAAAATTTTAATTTTTTTGTCACCCTGTGAAAACAGCGAAATTTGTTTTTTTTTCTATAACTTCTATATTTCTAGTTCGATTTTAAAAAGTGATAAATTTTTAGAAAGGTATTCACCAAACAATATTTCATCAATAGAAACTTTTAGCCCTTTTTTTCTTAGTTTTCCGGAAATTTTTTTTTTTTTTCAAATACAGGGTGTTGGTTTTAGTAAAAATAGAATAAAAACTGAACTTGGCATGAAGGGCTGAAAGTTTCTATGGATGAAATCTTGCCTTGGTGAATACCTTTCTAAAAATGTATCACTTTTGAAAATCGAACGAGAAATATTGAAATTATAGAAAAAAACAAATTTCGAAGTTTTTACAGGGTGACAAAAATATGAAAAAATTTTTTTTTGAAAACCTCATAAGGTAAGTGTTCAAACTGGGGGGGAACATTTTCAACTTTTTTTCCTCCATACACCGTGATACACTCTAATATACAGTATTGGCCAATACATTCGCACTCCTCTTAGGGCCGCTTGCATAAAAGCTGATAACGACTAACCGGAGTTTAATTGACGTATTTTGTATGGTTAGCTGTCAAGTTAATCACCGATTAGGCTTAATCGGCTTTTATGCAAGTGGCCCTAAAAGGACGAGTTTAACCATTAAATTACTTCCCTATGTATTACATTCCATTTGTTTTTATTTACACATATCGCTTAAGCTCTAATAAATCCCAAACATTGCCCAAAATTCAGCCAAAATCTGAAAATTTTAGCCAACATTTTTAGTGGCTTAAATTCGCCATTTTAGGGGGTTGTTATAGTTATGGCCAATACTGTATGTTATAATTATATAAATATTAAACCACAGATCCCGACGAAGACTCCAGAATGTATACAGATATGGGCTCAAGAGATATCGCTATTCATTTTGAAAAAAAATTAACTGATGAAGAAAAGTACTTTTTGTTGAAAAATCGTTGGAAACCTGAAAATTTACACCAGTTTCCCGCCAGTGGTCCGAGAAATCTAAAGTTTCAAAAAAAATGGCTCGATGAGTTTTATTGGTTAGTGTATTCCGAAAAAATGGATGCTGCGTTTTGCATTTATTGTACTTTCTTCACCCAAAAAAACGTTGGGAAAGGAAGTCACACGTCCGTTCGATCTCTGGTTATGATTCCGTTTAAACGATGGAAAGACGCTAAAGAACTCTTTCGAAATCACCAAGATCTAGAGTATCACAAGGCTGCAGTTGTTTCAGCAGAAAATTTCATTGCAATCAGGGGAAAAAAAAATGGTCGACATAAGCTTGCAGCTAAATACTGTGAAAAGTGCTGAAATTCAACGGAATCGAGAAATTTTAAGCTCCATCGTCGAAACCATAATTTTCATCGGCAGACAAGAAATAGCTTTAAGAGGGCATCATGATTCTGGTCCTATATCCCTCGAGACTCCTTCCCATAATGATGGCAACTTCAGATCTTTATTAAGATTTCGGATGAATTCTGGTGACCAAACATTGAAGCAGCATTTACTTCATATTGTCGCATTGAAGAATCGCGTCACATCCTACACAAGTCCACAGATTCAGAATGAACTCATCGAAATTTGCGGGGACATAGTTCTTGAAAAGATTGTTGCAAAAATAAACGCAAGCGAATGCTGCACTATACTCGCAGATGGGACAACCGCTATTAGTGGCGTGGAACAATACTCATTATGTTTTCGTTACACTGAAATAACTGCAGATGCAATAGTTTTGAGAGAAGATTTTCTACAGTTCATCCCTATCGAAGATTGTACTGGTAGAGGACTTGCTTCGTCATTGATAGAAATTTCAAAGAAGTTGAAGGTCAACCTGGAGTTTTTGGTTTCCCAAGGATACGATGGTGCAGCTGCAATGAGTGGAGAGTGGAATGGTTGTGCTGCTGCAGTGATGGAGAAGTATCCGTCTGCAATTTATGTACATTGCGCAAGCCATTATTTGAATTTGGCAGTTGGTGAAGCATCTCCATTTCTCTAATAAGAAACTGTCTTGGGTCCATAAAGCAGATTATTTCCTTCTTCAGACCTTCTGCAAAACGCGAAGCTATTCTCAAGGATGCTGTCGAAACTTTGAGTTGTCCAACAAAGAAAGAACGTTTGAAGCGATTGTGTGAAACAAGATGGACGGAGAAACTAGACGCTGTCATCTGTTTCAAGGAAATGTTTGCTCCCATTTATTTGAGCTTAGAAAAAATTCATGAATGTGGAAACAGTGAAAGTTCTAGAAATGCTTGCAGTTATCTACACACTTTAAGGACTGGAGGATTCATTGTGGCAATGGTTGTTATTCACGATATTTTTTCTTTGGCTCAACCATTAACCTCCTACCTTCAAGGGAAAAGTGTTGACCTCTCTGCAGCTGTTTTGGCGGGTGAAGATCTGGTTATTTTGTTGAAAGAAATGAGGGAAAATAGTGAATCACAGTTCAAAAAAGTTTTTGTTGATGCCGAAGAAATAGCCAAATCTATCGGAGAGAAAATTGAAGTTCCTAGGCTTGTAAGTCGTCAAAAAAAACCGGGAAACTATGAAAACAGCACAGCAGAAGAATATTTTCGCAGATCAATTTTCATCCATCTTCAGTGTGTAACAGATTCATAAAGCACAAAAACATATTGTCAATCATTGAAAATGTGATTCCTGATAAATTGACAAGAAAAGAAGGTGAAATCGTTCCCGAAACTGTCAAAATATTGATGGATCAGTGGCCAGCAGTTACTGAAACAGCGGTATCCGCCGTTGTAAACAATGAATTTCTACTATGGAGACAACGTTGGGTTGCAGCGGAAGATCGTCCAAAGACATTCATCGACGCACTAAATCTTTGCAATGAAACACTTTTTCCAAACGTGTTCAAGTTTTTGAAGATTGGAGCCACGTTAACTGTAACCATTGCCAGCAGTGAACGAAGGTTTTCAACATTAAGACGTTTGAAAAATTGGGTAAGGAATTCAACCGGAGAAGATAGGCTGAATGGACTTGCCCTAATGAGTATAAAAAGAAATATTAATATCGCAGTGGAGGAAGTTATTGACCGATTTGCTCAAAAACAGAGGAAAATTAATTTGTAATGTCTCTCATTTGCTTTTTTAAAATTAATTATTTTTAATATTAATTATTACAATAATCAATAAATGGATCACTGAATCAGTGCAATATGATAACTATTTCTGGCCAATCACATTATTCTATACAATAAGTACTTATCATCAATTAACAAAATTTTAGATTTAAAGACAGAAACACGCGGCAATGCCATTATATAGAAGCATGTCCAATGTAGAGCGGCTCCGAATAATTATTGATGCGAGATATTGCACCAACTGCCTGTCCCCCCTTTCATCAGAGGAGTAGGTGCACTAGCCAGGACCGCTGCCAGCGGTGCAATGAACAACACCACACCTCGACCCACATAGATGAAAACCCCAGCGAAACCTTGAGAGTGACGATGACGCTAATTCCGATGGCATATTGTCCATCCATGTGGCCGAGCAGACCCTGTCCTGGGCTGACCAGGTCGCTGAAGAGGAAATTGAAAGGAGAGAAGATGTTACCGCCTTAGAAAGATACAGCCACCAGAGCCTCGTGGAAACCCGCCGCTTTCGACCACTCTTACGACACGAACAACCCGAAAGTCACGCGAACCATCCAAACGGGGATGGCGCGGGAACACGTCCTTTCCGCCCATCGCACCGTACTGCCAATAGACGCCGAGGTGACGCGTCCGTCCCGCTCGTCACGGCGACCTGCTGGCAGAACGGTCCCGTACACCACGCGTGAAGACACTCAACGCAACTCGGCCGTCCCACGGAATGTTGCCTCAATTGGGTTACGCACCGGCCGCTTAAAGGAGTCCCTTGTACCGGCGGCAATTTTCAAAACGTTGATAGCCATTGCTCCCACGGCTAGAGTCCAAATTGAAGCGGGTGGTAAGTTACACCTCGTACGGGCCCTTATTGACTCGTGCGCTCCCATCACTACGATTGACGCTATTCTCGCCAAGGACCTCGGCCTCCAACGACACAGCACCGCCCGACAAACCAGATGCACATTAGTTCTCCGAGGGAAATACGGGTCGAAAGGAACAGTAACCACCCAGGCGGTGGTCATAGCAAACCATGCGCGACTGAGCCCGCGGGTCACACTGGTTCGAACTGCAGCCGCCCCATTCCAGTTTACAAAATTAGCCGACAAGGACTTTTTGCGCTCGTCTCCAATCCTACTCACTCTGGGCGCAGACGTGTACGCGGAAATAATGCTGAGCGGTACGCCACCCTCGGTAATAAGCGGGTTGCTAGCTCAGCCCTCAATCTTCGGTATGGTCCTTTCGGGGGCATATCAGCCGTAAGCTTGGCCTTTCCAGCTATATATATATACATACTTTAAGCCATACAATATTAATAAAGGTGCATCCAATCAAATAAAAACCAAGTATCTTTCCTCTCACGTTCTTCTTTATCGCGCAGAGTCGGCATGTACAGGCTTCCGACCCGCATCCCACGGATTGTAGTTTTAAGTTGATATGGTATAAAGTCTATTTTCTAAACAGAGTGTCACATCCTCTGGCCTGGCTGTTGGACGCGTCGAATCAACTATGAGATTGCCTACGGCAAGGGGGCCGGCATGTTTATCTATATTTAGAGATTTTACCGGTAACAGTTTCTTTCCCCTCGGCATGACAACGAAAGTTATCAGTCGCGGGCGAAGAAACTGCTTTCTTCTTGTTGGCTCTTTCAATTATTTTTCGACCGCACGAGCCGACGCATCCAGCAGCCAAACCAGGTAAGCACACTGAATCCTTTGTCTTTGCATCCAATATATACATATATCCTTGTAATACAATATATACCTAAAAACCAATTCAACCTCAATAAATTCATTTGTGTATATTTACCACCTTTAACTCGTTGTCTTTGTGATTTGGCTAACTCGTTTCCCTTTTTCTCTTTCTTATTTTAGGTGCGAGCGCGACCGACTACCTGGCCGCCTCCAGCCCGTAAAAACAGTACCCTTACCGGTATACGTCCATCTTGACGAATTTAATTTAATTTTACCTAATTTGGTGATCAAATTCAATCTGCGGTTGAACGGTCTCGAAAAAACTTGGCCAATAGTGACGCATTTGGTGCAGTGTAAATGTAGCTTTAAGGCTGGTTTTCACTAGGTCAAATTTTGACAACTTTTATCGACTTTATCGAAATAAGCAACCAAATCTCGATAAAATCGATGAAATGTGACACCATTTGACATAATGAAAACCAGCCTTTACTCTACTGGTGTTTAAATCATCACGGTAATGCATTTTCTTTCGGTGGCTTTTTGTCCTGGTAGAAGATTCTTGCAGGGAAGATAAAGCAAATGCAAATTTGCCAACGTAAACGGTGTCGAACTGACTCATTTGAATTCGCCAAATTTGGTGCAATGTAAATTTACTATTACTTAAAAAAATAGGAGAGGGCTCAAAAAACGTGTGTTGGCCTCAGGATCCCGAATTCGGAAGTGATTTTAAAATTTTTTGTTTTAGTGAAAAACCGAAAAACGGCTCTTTGTTGAGCCAACTGGCGCAATTGGAGACACAGCGTGTTCTCAGATTTGCCTCCACTTGGTCCTGCCATCGGAGTGGTGGCCTCCCTCTTCTTCCACGTGTGGGTGCCGATAAGAATACCTTCTGACCGAAGCGTCTTCGTTCATTCCCACCACGTGTCCTAGCCAGCGAAGCCGCTGGGTTTTAATTCGCTGAACTATGTCGACGTATGAGCTCGTACAGCTCATCGTTAAATTTCCTTCTATACTCGGAGTTGTCATCACGGGAAGGACCATAAATCTTCCGGAGAACTTTTCTCTCAAATACTCCAAGGGCCATCTCATCTTCTCTTGCCACTGTCCATGATTCCGAGCCGTACATCGGGACTGGTATGATGAGGGACTTATAGAGCGTGATCTTTGTTTGTCGAGAGAGGACTTTACTTCTCAATTGCTTACTTAGTCCAAAGTAACACTTGTTGGCAAGAGTGATTCTCCGTTGGATTTCTAGGCTGATATTATTTTCGGTGTTAATGCTAGTTCCCAAATAGAGGAAGTCTCTCACCGTTTCAAACTTGTAGCCATCAACGGTGACTTGGCTGCCAAGGCGCAGGTGCGCCGGTTCTTTCTTTGATGACAGCAGATATTTCGTCTTGTACTCGTTCACAGCAAGACCCACTTCTTTCGCTTCTTTATCCAGCCCAGAGAAGGCAGCGCTTACGGCGCGGTTGTTAAGGTCAATGATATCAATATCATCGGCATACGCCAGCAATTGCACGCTCTTGTAGAAGATTGTGCCATTGCAGTTTAGCTCTGCTGCTCGAATTATCTTCTCCAGCATCAAGTTGAAGAAATCGCACGAAAGGGAGTCGCCCTGTCTGAAGCCTCGTTTGGTTTCAAATGGCTCAGAGAGGTCCTTCCCGATTCTGACGGAGCTGTTGGTATTGCTCAACGTCATTTGGCAAAGCCGTATAAGCTTTGCAGGCAAGTCAAATTCAGACATGGGGTAATACAACTCCTTTTTGCGCTGTCAAAATCGGCTTTAAAATCGACAAAGAGATGGGGTGTGTCGATTCTTTTATCATGGGTCTTCTCCAGGATTTGGCGTATCGTGAAAATCTGGTCGATGGTAGACTTACCAGGTCTAAAGCCACACTGATAAGGTCCAATCAATTTGTCTACAATGGGCTTCAGTCTTTCACACAATACGCTAGAAAGAACCTTATATGCGATATTAAGAAGACTGATTCCGCGGTAGTTGGTGCGGTTAGCGGGATCGCCTTTCTAGTGGATTGGGCAGAGCACACTTAAATTCCAATCTGAAGGTATGCACTCGTCTGACCATATTCTGCATAAGAGCTGATGGATGCTTTTTACCAGCTCTTCGCCTCCGTGTTTGAACAGCTCGGCGGGTAGTCCGTCTTTTCCAGGCGCTTTGTTGTTTTTGAGCCGGGATATAGCTATCCTCACTTCTTCATAGTCAGGTGGTGGGACGACCTTTCCATCGTCAGTGATTGGGGTATCGGGTTCAACGTCTCCCTCGCAATTTAGCAGTGAGGAGAAGTGCTCCCTCCATAATTTGAGTACATTCTGTACGTCAGTTACCAGGTCGCCATTATTGTCCTTACAGGAACTTGCTCCGGTCTTTAAACCTTCCGTCATCCGCCGGATCTTTTCATAGAATTTTCGGGCATCGTTCCTGTCAGCCAACATCTCAAGATCCTCACACTCACGCCTTTCGGCCTCACGTTTCTTTTTTCTGAAAAGGCGTCTCTCTTCCTTCTTCGCCTCACGATAGCGTTGCCATACACAGCGGGTTGTGCCCGTTCGCAACGTCTCCCTGTAAGCAGCGTCCTTTTTGTCCGAGGCTGTGCTGCATTCCTCATCGTACCAGTTGTTCTTGCGGGCTGAAACCCTATAGTGGCCTCAGCGGCGGTACGTAATGAGTGAGAGATATGCTTCCATTGCTCGGTTGCATCGTTAGGTTGAGGATTTCTCTCTGATAGCAGGTGTGAGAGTCGAGTGTCGCGCGCAGCTTCTCGACGTCAAACTTTCCTTCCGCTACTGTGCGCACTTTCTTCGGTGCACAGAGGCGTGTGCGTCTCTTGGCTGCAACAAGATAATGTTCCGAGGCGATATTGGGACCGCGTAGGGTACGCACGTCTAGAACCGTGGAGCTGTATCTGCCGTCGATCATGACATGATCAATCTGGTTTCTTGTTCTTTGATCAGGGGACATCCAGGTGGCTTGGTTTATTCGCTTATGCTGGAACCTGGTACTACTGATGACCATATTGCGAGCAGCGGCGAAGTCAATCATCCTAGTGCCGTTGGGGGATGTTATATCGTGGAGACTAAATTTTCCAACTGTAGGACCAAAGGCTCCTTCCTTGCCCACCTTGGCATTAATGTCGCGGAGCACGATTTTGATATCATGCTGGGGGCAACGATCATAGGTCTGTTCTAGTTTATCGTAGAAGGAGTCCTTCTCTGCGTCGTCCGTCTCCTCAGTCGGCGCATAGGCGCAGATAAATGTTATGTTGAAAAACCTCGCCTGGATGCGGATCGCAGCGAGACGCTCGTCCACAGGAATGAACGCTAGTACTTGGCGGCGAAGTCTCTTTCCCACCACAAATCCTACACCACGCGCTTTTCTGCGTGTCTGGCCACTGTAGTATACGTCACAAATAGCGGCATATAGGCAACTTTCTTGCTGTCGAAGGCGGCTTTAAAATCAACAAAGAGATGGTGTGTTTCGATCCTTTTATCACGGGTCTGGTCGATAGGTTTACCAGGTCTGAAGCCAACCTGATAAGGCCCAATCAGTCGGTTTACGTCAGGCTTTAGTCTTTCGCACAATACGCTTTGCGGGATCACCCTTCTTATGGATTGGGCAGAGAACACTTAGATTCCAATCTTCAGGCATGCATTCATCCGACCATATTCTGCACAAGAGCTGGTGCATGCACCTTACCAGCTCCTCACCGCCGCATTTGAATAGCTCAGCGGGCAGGCCATTAGAACTTGCCGCTTATTGTTTTTTAGCCGTGATATAGCTAATCGCACCCCGTTATAGTCGGGGTGTGGAACTTCGATTCCATCGTCTTAGATTGTGGGGTCGGGTTCGTCCTCTGCTCTGGATGGTTGCTCTGTTCCTCCGTTTAGAAGGGCAGAGAAGTTTTCCCCTCATAACCTTATTACTCTCTGAACATCTGCCACAAGTTCGCCGTTGTCATTTTACAGGAGTTTGCCCCGGGTTTAAAACCTTCCGTCATTCGTCGAATTTTTTGATAAAATTTTCGGTTGTTGTTGTTGTTGTTGTTAACAATGCATTGCCCTGTCTAGAGTGTATGATCATTCCGAAGATCTTCATCAAGCTCTTCTAAGGGGAGTCCAAGGAAACGTGCAGTTTTAACAGGGTTTGTCCAGAGGGACAGAGGGGTTAGAAGAGTAGGTTCAGATGAACAATTGAAGAGATGTAGAGTATCATGGGGGGTCCTACCACATGCAGGGCATGTATTTAAGATTGTATCATTAAGTCTGGATAAGTAGGAGTTTAACCTTACACTATATCCAGACCTAAGCTGTGCCAAGGTCACTCTTGTCTCCCTTGGTAAGGTGCGTTCTTCTTCAGCAATATCCGGTGGAGGACTGTTCAGAACGGGATTCACAGGTAGAGATCCGACAAAAGTGTCTACCGACTCGGTGTGGATGTCGGTTAGAGCCCGCTTATGATTCTGCAGATCAAACGGCAAGGTAATATGATGCCGGATCTCATCATAGTGCTTACGGAGATGTCTCCTTATGTCGGATCTATGTCCAAAAGATGACGGTTTGGATGTGCTGGCTTGTGGCAGTTCAGAAGGAATTGCCTGCTCAGCATTTCCGCATGCTCTTTTACATTGAGCAGTTTTGCCTCCTGATGGAGGTGAGACTCGGAAGACATGAGGAGACATCCCGTAGCAGTTCTGATGGCAGTATTTTGGCAGACTTGTAACTTCGTCCAGTTGGTGTTATGTACATTAGGCGACCATATAGGAGCAGCATAGTCAAAGACTGGTCGGCCAATGGCCTTATATGTAGTCAGCAACGTTTCTTTGTCTTTTCCCCAAGTACTGCCGGCAAGTGACTTGAGGATCTTGTTGCGACCACGTACCTTTGAGACCATTGCAGACACATGACCAGCAAATGAGAAAGTATTATCCAGTGTCATCCCTAATAACTTTGGGTGGCTGACAGTTGGTAGCTTAGTGCCATCAACGAAAATGTCTAATTCATTTCTCACCTGGTGCGTCCATGTCGTAAAAAGCGTCGCCGTTGATTTTGTCGGAGATATTGTCAGATTTCGCTCAGTGAAAAACCTGGAAAGGTCGCAGAGGTAACCATTGATTCTCGTACAGAGTTCATCAGTATAGGGGCCCTTCCCCGTCGCCATTATTGTACAGTCGTCGGCATATGAAACGACGGAGACGCCCTCTGGTGGTGGGGGCATCTTCGATAGATAGAAATTAAACAGTGTCGGGGATAGGACACCACCCTGTGGCACCCCGTGTCTAATACGTCTAGGTTTTGATTTTGCGTTTCTAAAGTTAACCGACGCCTGCCGTCCACTCAAATAATTAGCGGTCCATCTCTTTAAACCATCAGGTATCTGTGTCTCAAACAGATCTTGTATGAGAGTGGCATGGTTGACTGTGTCAAAAGCTTTCGACAGATCAAGTGCCACTAACACAGTCCTGTGATTTGGTTGGCTTTGATTTAGGCCGCTATTTATTTGAGTTGTAATGGCATTGAGTGCGGTGGTGGTGCTGTGCAGCTTACGGAAGCCATGTTGATGACTAGCCAGGTGCAGATTTGCAGTATAATACGGGAGCAAAATGGACTCTAGCGTCTTCACTACCGGTGACAAAAGTGATATAGGACGATATGAATCGCCTATGTTTGCCGGTTTTCTAGGTTTTAGTAATGGAACCACTCTCGCCTTTTTCCATATTTCAGGAATGACGAAAGTGTTCAGTGAAAGACTGAATAGAGCCGCTAAGTATTTGTGTCCCTCCTGGCCTAGATGTTTCAGCATCTTCATGGCAATGCCGTCGGGGCCGATGGATTTTGAGGGCTTAGCCTGTCTGATAGCTTCCTTGACCTCTGAGGCAGTGATGACAATGGGCGTATTTTGGTTTTTATATTTACGCGCCTGTCGCATGGTCCTACGTTTAGCTCTATCGGGCGGGGAATGTAGTACAAATTGTCTACAGAAGGCGTTCGCACATCCCCTAGGGTCCTTCTTCACCCTATCACCGAAAGTAATATCTACTTTATCCTTGTGTTGCGTTGGATTAGATAGAGCTTTGACCGTAGTCCATAATTTGCCAACACCATCAGAGAGGTTGCATTGCTCTAGGTGTTGTTTCCATTTGGCCAGTTTATGTTTATCGACCAACCTACGAATTTCCGCGTTGAGATCCTTTATACGGGGGTCTGCGGGATTGAGACTTCGCACTTCATCTATTTCTCTAGCCATGGCCGCTGCCTCCGCGGGGAAATTTGGTCTTATTTGAGATATTCGACCCGCAGGAATGAAGCGTTTAGAGGCCGAGTCAATGATATTGCGGAAGTCTCGTTCGCCTTTGCGTACGTCCGTAGGAATGGATAGAGCAGCCAAGGATTCGTCCGTATATGTCTGAAAACTGTCCCAGTCCGCCTTGGTAAAGTTGATATATGTACCATGCTCAGGTGTAATAAAGTCCGTCGGTCGTTCGATGGTAATGACTATTGGGAGATGGTCAGACGCCAACGTGAATATGGGTCGCCAATTGGTGTTGTTCAATAGTCCTGCACTTACGATAGAAATATCTGGCGAACTATAGCAGTTACCCGATACTCTCGTTGGGGCGTCTCCGTTCAATGTACAGAAAGCCGTATCATCTATTTGTTCTGCAAGTACATGCCCCCTACTGTCTGCTGGCAAATTTGAGTGCCACATGTCGTGGTGCGCATTGAAGTCGCCCAGGATCACGCGGTTATCTCCTCGTAGTAGCAAGCTAATATCGGGGTGATAGCCGGTGGGGCAACTTGAGACAGGGGGTATGTAGATATTAATGATTTGCAGATCGACATCTCCTGTACGGATAGTAATACCTTGGCTTTCTAAGATATCATCCGTTCCTTCGATGTCGGTATCAAATAGATGATACTGTACAGAGTTGTGCGTAATGAACGCTAGACCACCTCCCAGACCTCCTGTTACTCTATGACGGTCTTTCCGGTGTGTAATAGAAACAGAGAGAGACTGGTGCTCGGAGTTGCTCATGTCTAAACTGCTCCTGTGGGAGCAAGAGTGTTGAGCTGCTGCGCGTGATGTTGACGCCATAAGACACGAGCAACAGTCTGGAGTTTGTGTGGCGGGTATAGCAGAAGTGCTGCTAGTCGTTAAGACATTATTATTATTACTATTAGTATTGCTACTAGAAAGTGGCGGTAGGGGTGCGCTTGAACGGCGCTTACCGCGGGACGCCCGAGGGCGCAAACAACAAGGGGCCACGAAAGTACTAAAGAAAGTACGGGGTCTGTGGGTGTTAAGGTTAAGCCCTGAACATCCAGATTTATGGAGCCATCTCTTACACGAGAAGCATTGCACAGACTGCGACCGTTTAATATATATCTTTTTGCAACAGACACTGCATATCCATTCTTTTGGTCCGGGGTTCGGCTCAATGCCCGCCCGTAACAATAGAATATCTTGCAGCCCTGCTGCAAGGGGGAGGATGATAGTTTCGGAATGGGACAAAACATACTAAACAGGGTTACATTGAAAGTGACAGTCCTTGGCCGAGGTAAAACCCCGGGTGGTTCCACTGCGCAGAGATCCATGGCGATGTCCTGGGTTTTCTGCTCTGAGAAGTGACTGTACATAGGGAACCAAATTTTCGGTCGTTGCATCTGCTGGCTAGCATTTCAAGCTCTTAGATTTCACGCTTTTCCGCTTCCTTTTTCTTCGCCCGGCAAAGCCGTCTCGCTTCCCTCTTCATCCCACGGAAGTGTTCACACACGCTCCTCGTTGCATTCGCTTTTAGCGTTGCCTTATAGACGTCGTCCTTTCTTTTGACTGCGTCTTTGCACTCTCTATCATCGTACCATCTGTTTTTTGCACTTGCCGGAATCCAATTACTTCTTCGGGCGGTGTACGAAGTGCTCCGTTGTGTTAAATTGTGCTCTCAGAGAGCAGGTGTGCGAGTCGTTCTGCGAAATCATCGGCTGCCTTTTGTGACTGCAGTTTTTCGACGTTCAGCTTTCCTTGTGTTTTTGTGGCTCCTCTTTTGTTGTACTTAGGCGGATACGAATCTTGGCCGAACAATACAATCCACAGTTTCTCAAAATAGCAACCCTGCCTGTGTTCCACATTTAGAATTGCCCAGCAAGAACTATAATGGGTAATTAACGTGTGATAACTTTTGCATTATGAACAGCTGGAAATGACAATTTCTACTAGTTTTCTTTAAGAAAATTGACCAATTCTACCAAGAAAAGACTTCTTGACTCTTCATTTATTATTGCTCTACAGGTGTTCTGGACAGGTGTAGAGGTGTATTCGTGTTCTGGTAGAAGATTCTTGCAGGGAAGGTGAAGCCAAATGCAAATTTGTCAGTGTAAACATGTTCGAAATGACTCACACAAATTCGCTTGTTCGACACCATTTACACTGACAAATTTGCAATTGGCTTCAACTTCCCTGGAAAAATCTTCTACCAGGACAAAAAGCCAACGAAAAAAATGCACCACCGTCATGTTTTAAACACCTGTAGAGTAATAATATAAGAAGAGTCAAGAAAGCTTCTGTCTTTTCTTGGTAGAATTGGTTCATTTTCTTAAAATAAAAACTAGTTGAAATTGTTATTTACAGCTGTTCATAATGCAAAAGTTATCACACGTTAATTACCCATTATGGTTCTTGCTGGGCAATTCTAAATGTGGAACACAGGCAGGGTTGCTATTGTGAGGAACTGTGGATTGTATTGGTCGACAAATGAGCCACACACGAGAAACTTTAAGTTGAGCACCAACATTCTCGCGCGCATGTTGGTCGTGTATGCCCAGCTTTAAGGTACGGGTACACCTAGCGACGCGACGCGACACGACTCGACCAAATATTCTTTGCATGTGTTCTTATTGAGCAGAGTACACCTAGCGACAGCAGCACCACGCGACACGACGCGACACATCGTAGTTGATCAAATAGGCAACATTTGAAGCAACAAAAAAATCACATTTTGTGTTGACTCTTGACCGATTAACATCGCGGAAAAATGAACGCTGCGCAACAGCAACAGCATCATCCGCGCCTTTACTAGACATGTTTATTCTTCAAGCACATCTTCGGCGAGACGTATGCGCGCCGCTCGCACGTCTGTGGCCGACGTGGGCGATATCTTCCAAAAGAATACGGCTAATTTCCTTTCACTTCAATTTCCATTAAAATTAAACTTCATAATGATATGACATGATATATTTTCATTTCCTAAAAATGTTCATTTCAGGAGTGTAAAAAATCACACTATTTACCCTCTGAAGCTTTGACAGGGTAAAAATTTTATTTGACAGATAAATTTGGTGAAATAAATTGGATTTTGCAATAACAATTAAATATGGGTGATAAACGAACCCTAATTAATTATTCATGCACATACCTTAGCAAATGGGGCAGTGTTTTTATTCGTTTTATCGATAGCAGGTTCATGTAGAACGGGTACACTTTTATCACACTTGTACAGTGTTCTGTGCAAGGGTGTAAACATGTTCAACGTGCAAGTGTACATTTTTTCGATGAAACGAAATCAGCATTATTTATCCACTCGCTACCCTTTCGTTTCTTTACATACTTATTACGTGCGAGCACCCGCCATTTGACATCGGCTCGCGGTAATAGAAATCATGGTCAACTCAACTCAATCTTCCATGACCCATTACACTCCGAGGTAAAGTGTTGATTCTTTTCATGGTAGAAATGATATCTCCACGCTCGCCGTTGTCACCCGCAAAGTTGCCAAGGCAGTGAGAAAAATTTGTATACCACGGAAATAGTTTTCATCGCAGTACTCCAATAGCTTTAAAACCACGGATGCTTTTTCTGCGAGGATATTTTCGCATACCATGTGTACCATGTATGTTTTTGTGTTCGTACTAATGTAACACCGTTTGAGAATTGGATGTCGAGGTTGAGAGAGAATGTTTTTTTTTTCAGTTTTTTAGTGTTTCCGCAACCTTCTTGCCATTGTTTATCCGTACTATAGTTTGGCAACTTATTTTCTTCTTCTTATGGAATGAAGGAATAATATGAAGCCCAATAAGCCATTTTGTTTGATATCAACCTGAGACGCCTTTGAGATGAAACCTTCAACGTCAATTCTCACTTTTTGAAAATTTAATATCAATTAATCAATCAATTAATTTTCGATTTAAGCGGGCTACTCACCTGCCAAGAAATGTCAAACTCCATATAAGAAAACGCTCAAGAAATGGTCAACAAATGTTTTCACACGTCAAATTTTCTTGAGCCAATACTCAGTTCATAAGAAAAATAGCAGCACTTTTGGATAGTTGGCAACGCCGGTTTACCGTGCAGATTCACGGAAAAGGTTAGTACATGTCTCGCTAAACATATTTTGTACATTTTTATAAGAGTAATTTGCAAAAGAATGGAAAATTTGGTAAACGTCAAAATTTCTTGATCAGGCACAAGGAATATATGCTCGTTTTTTTCTTGAGGCATTTCTTGGCAGGTGGGTAGCCCGCTTTAATGATAAACTACCAGTAGCAGATCAACTTTTTTTGCTAAATGAGTATTAACTTGAGGTATAATTAAATATAAAAATTATAATATAAATGTTTAACTTCGATAGGAAGTTTATGGCTTTATGAGAAGAACTAGTGGACTGTATGAGAGGGAAGGGAGATTATAGAGATTAGGAGACTAACCAATCCAAGGGAATTAGAGTTCGAGATTTTCAATATAAATTACATTAATATTTATTAACTCTAATATAACAACTAATAATTCAAATGCTGTATTAATTCAATTATGAAACTTTATGAATTTACAAGATTACAAATTAGGTATTTAAATAGAAATTCAAATTACATTTAATTTTATAAATGGGAGATTTAAGTAACCGAGGTTACGAGAGAAATAGGGAAGTTTTAGGGATTTGGGAGATTTTATACTTATGTATATTTGGAGAAGTTGATTGATGTTGCTGCTGGATCGATGTTGTCCGTTCGGCGGTTGATGAAAGAAGAGAACGAGAGAAAAATCCTCTTGCACAGTTGTGCGATTAGATTAGGGAAACTACTTCCAATTCCATTGGAAGCAGGGAAACTATTGTAATGCCAGATTGTCGGATTAATGAATGGTGAATTTAGTATTATGTTGTCACTTATTTACTGATGAACTTCAAGTGTCGCAAGTCGCTTGAACATGGCGCCCCCGTTGCACTGGTGCAAGGCTTCCCATATTCCCTTCACCTCCCTGATTGCGCGTCTCACTCTTCTTTTGCTATATACGCCGGATGCGTTCTTCGGTAGATTGTGGACCTTTGGGTAACTTTCATGCATAATACTGCTTTCATGTGAGGGTATATTCGAAGATCGCATGGAGAATGAAAAGGTGAAGAGACTTGGCGAACGTCTGTAAATAGAGAGGACTTTAGTATTGATAAATTAATTGAAGTTAGATATTTGTATGTGGGAGTGTGAAATTTAGTTATTTTCGAGATTAGGAAAATCGTGATAGGAGACACAGATGATGGTGATATGTTGTAGTTTTTCGATTTCGCTCAACCGCTAATCCTATGTAGTTCAAATGTTTGGTAATTAATTTTTGATGATTGATTTTCCTTATCCGATGAATTCCCATTTTCCTGATCGATATTTGCAGTGGACTGTAATTGAGAACAATGTGAGATGAGATTTTTGAATAGAAATTAAAGAAAATATTTGAAAGTATTTGGTATAAGGAATTTCTGTGAATTGATGGGGGTCAGAAGGTTTCTTGGGCAGACCTGATCCTTGATCAGGAATGAAATGATCCACCCTGTCCGGTGGTCTCGAACCCCAAGATCGTAGATGTGTGGGATAATTCTTTTTAGACGTATTTTGCCATTTCAAAATTCGAAACAGCTGTTTGGATTTTGTTTCGCGAAATTTAACGTTCTTATACTGCCTTCGCGATTTCAAACGTCCAATGATTCTATCGCTGTTGCGTGAACTCCATTTTTCCCGTAGAAGTAGCTTTTTGCGTCTGTACCTTTTCGTTAATTTTTCCTGCAAACGTTTGTAATGTTTATTTGTAGATGGCGATAGCAGCCCTGCGGGGCCAGACGATTTCCAAATGATGGATAAACCACGACGACTTGTAGAGAGTGAAGCTAATTTTCCAGGAATATTGGTGACTGTAAATTATTTTGGTTGAGAGATAAGTTAGCATGATTTTGGACCATTTCGGGATCGAAATAAATTTTTCGAGACTCATTCATAACAAGAGCTCTTGATGTTGATACTGCGTCCGTTGGCTCGTTCTCCTGATTCGCAGAGAAATTTGCCTTTATAAACGATGGACTGTCAGCAGAGATAGGGAGAGATATTTGATGTTGAGATAAATTGGTAGAATAGTTCCCGACTGGTCCTTTTTGATTTAGTTTGATAAATGGAGTAGCACACTTTTCAGTGATAACGCTACCTAGAGAGAGATTTGGGAATGGCTTAGGTTTGCTATGCAACGGCATGACGGAATTTGTCGACATTTGATTAGATACAGTATTTCGAAAATTGCTCCGAACTGGTCCTTTTGGAACTAGTTTGTTTGTTGAAGTGGATTGTTCTTCTAAATTTTCTTCTGGTATATTTATGGGGGAATTTGGATTGGTATTAGGAAGGGAGCTTGCATTTTTTAATGTTGAGATGGAGTAGTCCCGAAGTGGTTCATTCGGAACTAGTTTCGATGGATTGGGAGAAATTTTTAAATTGTTGGATGTGTTAGATGTTTGACTGCTTGAGATGTGAGAGGTTTTTTACAACTTTGCAAAAGTTTTAACTGGTCGATAATAAATGATTTACAACTGTCGAAACGATCCATGCAAAGCTTATATTTGCTAAATGCCTCATTTTTCAGCAGTTTTGATATAATGGGTTCTTCAGCCAAGCAGACCTCTATAAACAAACTTTTCAAATTATTCCATCTTGTATTGAGATCTTGCATTATTACTTCTAGCAAAGTACTGGTTTGATTGCTTGAATCCCTATTCTCCACATATGAGCATAAGTTCTCGAGATTTTTGCAATAAAAGTTGAATCTGGCTATCAAAGATGCGTTTCTAGCCATTTTGAGAGAGAGAGAGAGAGAGTTTAAAAAAAAATTTCGATTTTGAGAGAATTTAGATATTTTCCATAACTGCACAATATCCTATGGGGATGATGCTACCCATAAGTTTTTTATATGCGACAGCCACTTCTATTTTCTATGGGGATGATGCTACCCATTAATTTGATTTGAAATTTTCATACTCGAGATTTTATGAACACCCTAACGTGGAGATTTTATTTGCTTGCGTCAACCCTAGCAGGGAAAATGATGAGAGACTGCAATTTTTCACTGCACAGTTAACAATGTAGGTATGTATATTTTTAAGTACATAATTATGTACTGGATAGGGAAATATGTTTTTGGTATTTTTGTTACAAATTAATATTTGTGCTGAGATCCAAAAGGGAATATGTGGGAAACTTGCAAATAAAATGCATTTTCGAAATTATTAAAAATTAGAACTGGGTTTATGTATACAAATGTATGTAATATATATTTGTCCTGATGGCGAGATTTACGAGAAAATAATGTGGGACTTTGGGATTTAGACGATAAAATCCATAAAAATTGCTTATTTTTTACACGAAGATTATTTTCATTATGATCAGTTGCAAGTTTTACGGCGACTAGTCCCACGCATAATACATCTCAATTAATTGCATTTAACATGTGTGAAACTTGCACAAAATTTTTGGAACTTGGCAGATTTGATGAATTAACTATGCTTGTTGCTTAAATTATGCCTTCCAAAGAATTATTTTTATGCTCCAACTGATTGGGAAAAATTATATCGAATTTGAAAATTCCTCGGATAATTATGGAATGGTGACTTGTAGTCACTTAAAAAGAGAGAACCGGGTTTTCGATTGATGAATTAGGGAAATTTTTTGAGCTTGAGAATGAGAGATTTATAATGAAAAGTCGATGAAAAGGTACAGCATACTGCTCTTCAATATAGCACTCCAAATGAATTTTATGAATATAAGCTTTGAAAAAATATTCGCCGATGTTTTCATTAACAATCTATCATGCGAATCGATATTGATCAAATATTTCTTATTTGATGCTTTTTAGAAGCACTGAACTAAAATTGTTTGCTGGGATACTGCACATGTTTATTTGTATGTACGCAAGTGCACAATTTGAATGTGCAATGGGAAAACAAGTGGGAAGCTATGTACTTATGTACTGAGAATATTTTTGCACAAACGGGAATATTTTTAGCTAACTGCCAAAAGGGAATAAGTTGGTAATCATAGAGATCGGGGAAATAGCGAGATTTGGAGTTTTTGATATGCACCAACGTATAATGTCGCACAAATTAATTTCATTTTTACTCACTAAAATTCCTGATACTTCTCATATGTATAAATCACATCCCTGGCTGGCCGCTTAAATATTCTCGAACTGTTGCTGTTGTTGTTGCTCCTCACTTGTTGCTATTCACTTATGCTGGGATGTTTTTCGCTTTATTAACTCCACGACGAACAGCAATTGAAATTAGTTTTTTGTTTTTACTCACTTTTAGGTTTAAAAATTTACTATTTATAATTTAATTATTTTATTTTAAACTTTTACTTTCGATGCGCTGCCGTTTGATGATGAAAAATATGTAGATATGTGGTGACAGCGTGAGAGATTGGGAAGTGGGATTTTAATTTTGGGAAAAAATAGAAAATGTAACTTTGTACATTAGAGTGCGGAAGTTTTTAATTATTTATATTTGCGTAGGCATGATTCTAATTTGGCTCGCAAGGACCATGTTTAACTTCGATAGGAAGTTTATGGCTTTATGAGAAGAACTAGTGGACTGTATGAGAGGGAAGGGAGATTATAGAGATTAGGAGACTAACCAATCCAAGAGAATTAGAGTTCGAGATTTTCAATATAAATTACATTAATATTTATTAACTCTAATATAACAACTAATAATTCAAATGCTGTATTAATTCAATTATGAAACTTTATGAATTTACAAGTTTACAAAGGGGTGTAAAAGTAGGTCGCCTCCCAGTTGGTGCACCCTGGGTAACGCTAAATGACCTACATAGCCTACACGGCTAGTTTCTTGTATTGCTGGTTCTACGAGAACGGTACCAGTACTTGTGCTGTACCCATCGTGCCGAAACGACCCGGGCCGTTTTCTTATATCGACCCGGCCAAGAGCAATACACTCGGGTGACCCTGTCTGACATTTAGGCAGGGCTACACCTCGCTACAACAACAACAACAAGTTTACAAATTAGGTATTTAAATAGAAATTCAAATTAAATTTAATTTTATAAATGGGAGATTTAAGTAACCGAGGTTACGAGAAAAATAGGGAAGCTTTAGGGATTTGGGAGATTTTATACTTATGTATATTTGGAGAAGTTGATTGATGTTGCTGCTGGATCGATGTTGTCCGTTCGGCGGTTGATGAAAGAAGAGAACGCACAGTTGTGCGATTAGATTATGGAAACTACTTCCAATTCCATTGGAAGCAGGGAAACTATTGTAATGCCAGATTGTCGGATTAATGTATGGTGAATTTAGTATTATGTTGTCACTTATTTACTGATGAACTTCAAGTGTCGCAAGTCGCGTTCCATCTAATTCCAAGGGTTTTGGTTGAACTTGAGCAATCAAACTTTAGAAAATCTGAATCTAGCAAGTCTTCGGTTGGGATGTGGCTAAGAAGTTTGGGATGATTTGCGGTGATTTTTTTGAGGGGGAAACCGGCGGAATTTAAACAGTGAATCGTTTGTGATTGGGCTTGAATGCATGATGAAATATCATGTCCGCCCGAAAGAATATCGTCGACGTAAGTCTCTTTTTTCAAAACTCGTTCGGCTAGAGGGTGAGAGATAAGGGAGTCATTTGCCAACTGATGCAATGTTCGTATGGCCAGATAGGGTGCGCAGTTTACTCCAAATGTAACGTCTTGAGGGCGAAATCGGTCATTGCTTTTACGAAAAAGAATCCTCTGGTACTGCTGGTCATCTTCGTGAAGAAGTATTTGCCGATACATCTTTTGTATGTCTCCGTTGAATACATATCTGTATAAACGCCAATTGAGGATAATGAACATGAGATCAGATTGAAGAGTGGGACCAATGTGGAGAATATCATTTAGGGATGTGCCGGAAGAAGTGGACTTAGACGCATTAAAAACCACCCGAACTTTAGTGGATGTACTATCCGGCTTAACCACAGAATGATGTGGAAGATAATAAGAGAAATATTTGTCGTTTATCTGAATTTCGTCGGAATTAACTGGTTTCATGTGCTCCATTGAGAGATATTCCTCAAGTACTCTATTGTACTCGTTATTGAGATCCGGTTTTTTTTGGAGCATATGTTCCATTCGAATCGCTTGCTTCATTGCTTGCGATCGAGATGGGCCAAGGGAGAGGTGGGAGGGAAACTCGGATTTGAAAGGCAAGCGCACGACGTACCGTCCGTCATCTCGTCGGTAGGTGGTTTTCTGGTAGAAATCTTCGCATAGTATGTCGTCCTCTGATGGTGGATTGATTTCTTGCACTTCTTCTAATTCCCAGAAACGCTTAAGCTGGCAATTCAGGTTTTCGTTGGATATTTCAGTGGCATAAGTATGGAAAGTTGAACACTGCGTGGAAGTTAATGGTCCACTCAGGTACCAACCGAAAATTGTATTCTGCGCGAGGAGACTTCCGAGAACTTTGTGCTTGATTCCTTCAAGCAGAATTTGAGGGATTAAATCTGAACCAATGACAAGGTCAATTTGACCGGGAGTGTAAAAATAGGGATCCGCGAGCTCTAAATCTTTAATTTCGCGGAGATTTGGTTTAGGGATGTGGAAAGAGGGAAGTAAACTCGTAAGTTGTTTGAGAACGATTGCATTGGTGTCGATTCGTTTGTTATATCGTTTTGATATCAACGTTAGTTGGCAAACTCGGTTTGCGTTTTCTACGACTTTGCCGCCCATTCCGGTCACGGCGAAGTTTTCCTCGTAGGTAGGGAGCTGAAGACGGTTCTGAACTTTTTGGGAAATGAATGTTTTCTGCGAGCCTTGGTCGATAAGCGCTCGTAGCATATAGAGGGAACCCATATGTTCTATGTGAACTTGGGCGGTGGGTAACAAGGTTTTCTCTTGGTTTGCTGAGAAGTTGGCCTGGATTTTAGACTCGTTGTCTGAAACGTTCCTGGTGAGTGATTGATAAGCTTCCTCGTTGCCTTCGCTTATCTTGAATATGGGATGCCTCGATTTCGGTTTTGATCCGGTCTGCAACAAAGTTGTTGCGTTTTTGGACGATGAAGAAGCCGTGGGCCTACCAGGTGATTTTGTTTGGGCCTTAAAATTTCCTTGTGGGTGTAGCATAGAGTGGTGGTTTTTTCTGCAATGCAGACATCGATAAATGCTCGAGCAATTAGGGAGAGTGTGGCTATAAGATAGGCAGTTACTGCAGTAGCGATGTTTTTCAACAATTTTGGTGCGTTCATGAACGCTAAGCTTGCGAAACTCCGGACACGATTTCAAAGCATGGTTTTGTTTGCATAAGTTGCATTTGACTGCGGGACTGATGTCCTGCGAATGGTATGCTTGGACTTTGGGATTTGGCTTCGGTGGCCCGGGAGTGCGAGATTGGGTGCCTTTATATCCGTGTAGGCGTTCTACTATCTCATAGCGACTAGTTAAGAACTGGTTCATCTGGGACCAGGTGGGGAGTTTCATTGCGAGATTCTAGGGATTGCTCCCAGAGAGAGAGTGTTTCTTCGAGAAGTTTGGTCGAACATAAGTAAATAAGAATGGGATCCCAATCCGAGACAGAGACTCCTTGTGTTCTCAGAACTACGAGACAATCGTTTATGGTACTCTGAACTTTTTGAATGCCCTCACTATTTTCGGTGGTGACGGGAGTGATGTTAAAAAGGGTCTTTAACTGCTTATCAACTAGAATCCGTTTATTTTCAAATCTATTCTTTAGCGCTTCCCAGGCTAACGCAAAGTTGTCATCGCAAAGAGAGTAGTTTTTTACGATTGCACCAGCTTTTCCACGGGTTTTGTTTCGTAGATGATACAGCTTTTGAGCTGGAGTTAACCTGGGGTGATTAAAATAAACTGCTGAGAACATATCACGAAAAGAGGGCCATTCTTCGTAATTACCGTAAAAGATTTCGGTATCACAGGGAGGTACCCTAATGCAAGGTACTTGGTTTGGGGTCAAAGAGTTGTTAAGAGGCGTTTCTCAGAATTTTTAGTTGGTCTAAAATCTGACATTTACATAAATAAAAACTGTCGGTGCATAACTTATACTTTTTGCCCGCTTCTGCTTTAAATTCCACGGAGACTTTTTTGTCATCCGCGCGACATACTAGGCGGTGGGCAGCCCTTAAATTATCCCAACGTAAATTGAGGTCCTCAAGCTTGATTTCCAATAGGGTGTCCGTGTGGTCCCCGGGTTCCTCTTTCCCAAACTGCTCACAGAACTCGACTAAATTGTCTGAATCGAAAATGAAATCTGACGTGATTACTTCTTCTGCCATGATTCTCGTATACGGGAGTTAATTTGGGGACTTTGAGAAAATAAATTTACGAAACTTTTGAGATTTCAAGAAATTTGGGCGTATTATCTAACGTACTATGGTCTGTGGGTTTCACCACTTAGGTCGATATCGATCCGCGTCTAATACCCTTCAAAATATCTTGATATTTTAAATATATGGGAATTTACGTTTTTGGTTTACGCAAAGGGATAATTTTCATCAATGCTATTATTTTGCACGCAACTGTATGCAAAATTTCACCTTTGGGTGGGATCTACGGCAAGTTCTACGGCGTTGATTCCTACGTAACGCAGTTCTTGACTAACTGCACCTTAAGGTATGCAAAAATGACAGTGCCTGACAATATAACCCAGTGAGCACAGAATTCTTCGTTTTTTGTCAGATGTAACAAGTGAACTGATTTTGGCATATAATATTTCCTAGGTAGTTTTCGGTATTAACGAGAGTAGGGAAAATAGAATTTACAATTGTTGCGACCAAATAAAATTTTGTTTGAAATTTTTGAATTTTTACGCTAGCCTGTGCGCAAACTGCAATCCGCTCTATATGCGTTCTAATGCACGAACACTTTTCCACTATTCACGATTTTTATAATTTTTGGGATATTAAGGGGATTTTACAGACCCGGAAATAATGTGTGAAATTGAAAAAAGAGATACAATGTGAGATGAAAAGGCTTGCTTTCTACTTTGAGGATCCGCACGAATTTTTTCAAAGTCCTAAACGTGTTTAGATTTTGTCTGCCCGCATACTTGAAGTGATTTTGGAATTTTTGACTTAATTTTTCTTTATTTTGCAAGTATAAGTAGCTTTGCGGGACGTGAGAAAAAGTTTGACGATTTTAAAATGAGCTTGAAAACGTATTCGCTTTTATGACAGGGGGCTCCGCAGGATTTTAATGCAAAACAGCCTAAATGCATTTATATAAATATTTGCAAATGCTCTTAGTGGCAAATTAGGTGACCATTCAGCTATATTTGTTGTTTTATAATTTTGGTTTTCTTTGAAACCATCAACTGTAAACTTTTCCATAATGGTTTGCTGGGATATCTCGCTATTGAGGTAGGTCGTGTAACCAAAAACTGCAACTAGCATGCAAAAATCGCAACAACAAAATGGGGTTTGATTTGTATGCGAGTAGGTATACTTGCAAAACAAAATGTGATGATTTTATGCTGTCTTAGACAGCATAGTGTACCAATACAAGTGTAAACTCTTCGGCATAGACGTCAAAATTCCAAAATGAGTTTAACACCTGTTCATCAGAGTTGTTTTTTTGGAAAAAGAGCATCATTTTGCGCCGAGTTGCATTCGATTTGGTATAACAAATTAGTAGTAGGTTGCATAAAAAAATAGTTCGCTATAACTTAGAAATTTGATTTTTTTAACATAAATAACAGCGAATTATATAAAATTATTAGTTAGAATAACTCTTTCGAGTCTGCCCACTATTTTCTATTAAACAAATAACAAACAACTTCTAATAATTAGCTTCAAACCCCAAAATTTGGTATTTGTTTCCTTTAGGGGTCAACTCCTAATAAATTAGCTAGAATTATGGAAGATAGCTCAAAATACGGGGTTTGGCCTGAGGATCACGAATCCGGAAGCGCTTTTTAATTTTTTTGTGTCTGTGGAAAGTTATGGTCAAAAAACCGAAAATTGACCCGGGTCCGGTACCAAAATTGTGGCGGGTACTCTTCAGAGAAGCAAAATATCAAATTTTTTCTGTAAAATAAATAAAGTTTACTAGTTTTAAGTTTTTTTATTTTATGTTTTTTTTTCTTTGATATAAAGTATAATAATAGTATAAACTGAAAGATTCGCTTAAAAGTTGCCCTACAAACTGGAGTGAAAAAGTTGTGCAATACAGCAACACTTTTGTGCAAACAAGAACCCTGTTTCATTGATACTCGGTCCTGCACAAAACCCTGTTTTGCCGAGTGCAACGAAAACAACAATAGGAACCCAGATTTTCCCGTTAGAATTTGCCAATTTTTGACAGCGATTTGTAAGCCAACAACAATTTTTTGACGTCGATTTGTGCTGTCAAAAGAAGAGTTTACACTTGTACTGATACACTATGTTAGACAGCCAAATCCTAACCCCAAAATGTATGGGAACACTTGTTGAGTTTTGGTGCTCAAAGGTATTTTATGGGACAATTGAGATGGGATTTATGCATGTATAAGCGAATGGGAAAAATTTATGTGCATTTACGCAGATAGCGTGATTTTCGTATGTAACCTCAAATTGGTTAGCTTATTGGAACGAATACTTCCAATTGGGTTCGCATATGTACATACATAAGACCCGTTCTCACTAACGGTATTTATACCGTTGATTAAAAATGGACAAGATTTGGTCGACTCACCTGGACATATCTTTTAGCATGGATTGGGATTATGTTGTTGAAAGATTCCCTCGCTGCGCCCGTGAATTCTTTTGCTATGGCGAAATAAATATGAAATATGCGCTGGCTGCTTGCTGGACTGCGCGTAAGCAAGGCTGTTGTTGTTGTTGTTGTCCCGCGTTGGACAACAGAAACCACAATTTGCACACTTTGGGCACAGAAACTTTTTGGTTAAATTTTTAATTTTTCACCTTTCATTCCTTCTTTTTTACTTTAAAATTTAATTTGCTTTGTTTTCTTTAGTTTAATTACTTTAAATTAATTTTTTTTTCACAACTTTATGTTTTTTCGCTGCCTCTTAGTTTGCCGGTAAAAATGTCAAAGTGTATGAGAGCATGGGGTGTGTTTCTTGCATGCGTTGCTAAGGCCAGTGTTGCTACTTGCGAATTTTGCAGGGAAATTTGAGAGATGTTTTGTTTGATCAGGTCGCTGATGCAAATTTGGCTCGCAAGGACCAATGTTAAATCCAGATGGGATTAAGGATGGTGACTTGCGAGATAGGGAGAGAATTGAAATCCAACGTTGAGATAACTTACGTGAGATTCCAGAGAGCAAATTAAATGGGAGATCTCCGTTTCAATTCAAGTTAACAAATGTTTATTACTTAGAAAACTAACAAAAACTGGCCTTAGACTATTATTCATTTAAGTTTGATTTTAATGAAAATTAAAGGGAATTCAATGATGATATAACGCAATTGGTACACGCCAAACAGGGATACGTGGCATAATAATAATATGATATTTAATGTGATACTTATGTCTTTCTGCTACACGGCTTGCGGTGATGGTTGGCGAGAATTTTTGCTGACTTGTAATATTTGCTGCGATACGACGTCCGTCTAGCTTGATGGCTTGATTGAAAAGGGAAAGACTGGACGGAGGCGCTCAGCGCCGATGCCTATCCAAGTCACTGGAAGCCGGTTCCAGCATGGTGTAAAAGGTGAAGTTTTGATGCCGTGAACGCAGCCATACGCAGAGTAGGGAGATAAAATGAGAAAAACAGGGTTGCACTTCTAACCATGGTGGTATTTTGAGTGGTCGACAATCACTGAAGCGCCACGGTGATTTGAGTGACTCCGGTCACTTAAACAATAAATGTCCGACATCGCGAAGCGTACGATATTTCCATTGCATTTTATTACTCCCATAACACCGCAAAAAAAAAGACTGACCTAACAATCGCTGCACTTAAATTGATTTAGGAGCCGAAAATATGCCCATTCCTGATCTATCGGAACAAAGTCTTTCGTGAAATCGACATACCATAGACATAGTGATAATTGCTCAGTGCCGCCTAGTGCCAAGATTAAATTTCAATCCTTAAAATGTACCAACCAAATCGAAACAACCAGTTACGAAAATAAAACCAAGTAAGTTTGGTTAGAAACAACTAACAGTGCTTGTGTGAGTTTCATGAGTCATTGTCATTGTCATTGTCATTTTGGTCATTGTTGTTCCAACTAACTAGACTGGATTCGTATTTTACTCAAACACGAGAGTTTTTACCATTGTGTATCAATACCAAGTGTGAACTCTTCTTTTGACAACACACATTAAAATGTCGGTTTGTTTACATCCTGCACATATTAAAATGTCGCCAGCACCGAATAACAGAAAGGCAAATGGCGTTGTTTAACATCCTGCACACATCAACATGGCGGTCTCCTATCTTTTACCTAATGGTAGAAAGAGATGGGAAGATGGAAAGAAGTGAGACAAAAAAGGAAATTAAAAACAGGTGACTAAACTCACTTTGAAGTTTTCACGACTATGTCTATGATATCACACTTGTTATTAACCACAATCTCAAACAGGTGTTAAACTCATTTTGGAATTTTGACGTCTATGCAGAAGAGTTTACACTTGGTATTGATACACAATGGTTTTTACTTTATTAACGGTCACATTTTCTTAGAGTAATTCCAAGTTAACTCATGCAACTTTTTAAAACGTGCTCCCGAAAACACTGTTGTCTTCGATACCATGTTTATTGCAACAGCCTATGCGACGAAAAAGATAAAACTAACGAGCAGGCTAAAATTTTATGTAATACGCATACAATAAAAGTTTGTTAAAATCCATGGGACATAGTCATAGTCGAGCTAAAGTAGGCACTAAAGTTGGTGAACGCTTTTTGACACCATTTCCAACGGTCTATCTGTCAAAAAAGCTGACGCTAACTTTAGTGCATACTTTATCTCGACTATGACTATGCCCCCATATCTTGATGCCAAAATGCCAAATTTCAACACTCACTTGCGAAGGGTTTGTGTCACTTTGCGTTCGCACACAATTCACTGTGAAATAGTAAAATAAGCATTTCAAAGCATATTTAACACTTTCACTTAAGTTTAAATGCAGTAATATCAAAGATATTTTAGTTGTTTATCCACTTACGGATGATTTTTTTTGGAAAAGTGGAGTAATATCAACATATTACACAAAAGAAAATTGTTCACGCTCACCCACGTTCACGCTCAAAAATAAGTGTATATAGGGCTTTAGAAAGTAATGCATTTTCCGAGAAAAGTTTAAACTGCCCGGGTGGGTAGTTGTACACTACCCACTGTACCATGGTATCTGCCGGGCCTGCTACAAAGTTTTTTGTAATTGGGGCAATTAGGGCTTTAGTCGCCCAAGTTTGTAAAAAGTCGCCAATTTTGCGACAAGTCGCCCGTACTGGCAAACCTGCATTCGAGTATTCGACAGACCAGTACAATGTAGCCACTTAATAGTTTTTTCACAAACGACGTATCCACACTAGCGAAATAGAAAATCTACTAAGACTGTGTGCCAAACGGTTTAAAAAAGCAAATTTTGACAGAGCGATGTTAAATTCTGACAGTTATCGTGGTGAATATGAACGTCAGAATTTTCCCTAGCCCTGGGGGCTAGGTCAAATTTTGAAATCAATAATGTGAGCACAGGGATGCATGTGCTGTTAACATTCATATTATTTCACATAAATTTATGTTCACATGCGTTATTTAACACTAAAATATAATATAATGCGAATAATACGCAATATAAATGCATGAAAAACACGTAAAATGAGAATTGATTCACAAAGCATCTGCTTTTGCACGTGCTTTTCCCATACGTCAAAATTTACTACTGTCATAATTTAACGTTTCGTTTGGCACAGCAAAATGGCAAATATTCGTTCACCATTGGAAATTTGTTCACCTCATTTTACTCTGGCTGTGTGCCAAACGGTTTAAAAAAGCAAATTTTGACAGAGCGATGTTAAATTGTGACAGTTATCGTGGTGAATATGAACGTCAGAATTTGCACTAGCCCTGGGGGCTAGGTCAAATTTTGACAATCAATAATGTGAGCACAGGGATGCATGTGCTGTTAACATTCATATTATTTCACATAAATTTATATTCACATGCGTTATTTAACACTAAAATATAATATAATGCGAATAATACGCAATATAAATGCATGAAAAACACGTAAAATGAGAATTGATTCACAAAGCATCTGCTTTTGCACGTGCTTTTTCCATACGTCAAAATTTACTACTGTCATAATTTAACGTTTCGTTTGGCACAGCAAAATGGCAAATATTCGTTCACCATAGGAAATTTGTTCACCTCATTTTACTCTGACGAAAAATGTTTTCAATTAGCACACAGCCTCTGACGAAAAATGTTTTCAATTAGCACACAGCCTAATAGTACATTTACACAGCACCAAATTTGGTAAATTTGGCGAAAAATTGCAAATTTGGCTCTTTTTTCCAAACAAATTTCATTTTCCAAATTTGGAATTCCATCGCATTTGGCCTCATTCGCTAAACAATACAATCCTCAATTCCTCAAAATAGCAACCCTGCTTGTGTTCCACATTTAGAATTGCCCAGCAAGAACCTTAATGGGTAATTAACGTGTGAAAACTTTTGCATTATGCACAGTTCTAATAACAATTTCAACTATTTTTTTTATGATATTGGACCAGTAGCCCGATTCCCTAACTTTTAACCACTCGCCAAGCGTTTAGGTTTTCGCCAGGGTTTGGCGTTTGTTCTTAACGAAACTGCGATTCTCTAACTTGCCTTTAACGCACTTCCATATTTTCAATATTTCGCACCAAATAAAGCGCCACAAACTTAAAAGACATTTTTATTTCAATTCTAATTTATTATTTTCTATTAAACACTTTTAAACACCATCAAATTAATTCGCGATAACTAGCTACAATAATAGTGTTAGCGAAAACAGCTGATCGGGTTTATCGACTTTTAGTGTAGTTAACACTTAGAGAATAGGGAAAAGCGATAAAAATGGCGTTAAACAGAATTAACGCTAACACTTGGCGATAAAATAGTTAGGGAATCGACCTACAGTTCCACTAAGAAAAGAGAGACGCCTTCTTGATTCTTAATTTATTATTACCCTACATATGTTTAAAACATCAAGGTGGTGCATTTTCTTTCGGTGGCTTTGTATTCTGGTAGAAGATTCTTGCAGGGAAGGTGAATCCAAATGCAAAATTGCCAGTGTAAACAGTTTCGAAATGACACATTCAAATTCGCCAAATTTGGTGCAGTATAAATGTACTATAATCCTTTCTGAGAAATTTGTGATGCCCATAAAAGTACATTTACACCGCACCAAATTTGGTGAATTTGGCGAAAAATTGCAAATTGGGCGCTTTTTTCCATACAAATCTCATTTTCCAAATTTGGAATACAATCCACAGTTCATCCAAATAGCAACCCTGCGGGTGTTCCACATTTAGAATTGCCCAGCAAGAACCTTAATGGGTAATTAACGAGTGAAAACTTTTGCATCATGAACAGCTGTAAATAATAATTTCAAATAGTTTTTTTTTAGAAAATGACCAATTCTACCAAGAAAAGACAGAAGCCTTCTTGACTCTTCATTTATTATTACTCTACAGGTGTTTAAAACATCACGGTTGTGCATTTTCTTTCGGTGGCTTTGTGTTCTGGTAGAAGATTCTTGCAGGGAAAGTGAAGCCAAATGCAAATTTGCCAGTGTAAACTGGTTCGAAATGACTCATTCAAATTCGCCAAATTTGGTGTAGTATAAATGTACTATAAAGAAGCTCCACCCTACCTAGCAGGAACGATATGACTACTAGGCCTACCTTAGCAAACAGTGCGCCAAGTAGGCAAAATGAGATATATTTGTTTCCTTTAGGTGACAACTGCTAATAAATTAGCTAAAATTATGGGAGGGGGCTCAAAAAACGTGTTTTGCCCTCAGGATTACGATTCCGGGAAGCGGCTTTTAATTTTTTGTTTCAGTGAAAAGTTATGGTCAAAAACCGAATAATGACTCGGTCCGATCGAAATTTGGGACGGGATCCATGGTATTTGGGTGCAGAACACTCATTCGCGAATGCAAATATTCGTTACATCACTTGTATAAGTTAGCACCCAACAATAATGCCAACAACAACCATAACCAAAGCTCAAAGTTGGCACCCAGCAATAATTCCAACAACAATCATAACCAAAGCTCAACAGCATTAAGTAAGTCAGACGCCTAGTCAGCAAGTGAACACTTAGCTGAAGGCGTTCTCACGATAATGCGAAAATCGACACTAGGCAGAAAGGCGAGCACACCAATAAACGGCAAATGCCAAATCAGCATTATCACGGGCAGCAGTAGCGATTAGGGAAGTAGGCATTTAGGTGCAGTCACCGAAAGTTTGTATTCAGTCATAATAACTCACCGAACCAATTTGGTTGTCTGACACGCGTCAGGAAAATTTGTCTGACTCGCGTCAGGCGAACAATATAAAAAGCGTTTACATTTCTTATACATAGCATTTCAGTATCTCGCTGTAGAAAACAGAGATGAACTTAACAAAAACCTTTAAATAGTTTTTAAACTACCTAATCTAAAACATATTACGCTTAATTATAGCATATAAAACGGGACTTTCCCCGCACAACTCATAAACACGCTGGAAATATCAGCTAAATGGCTGGTAGTTCTCTATTCAGCCTGCCTGGCTCTTAATTACATTCCGTGCTCCTGGAGAAGCGCCACGGTAGTCTTTATTCCAAAGGCTGGGAAGGCCTCACACTATGAGCCTAAAGACTACAGACCGATCAGTCTCTCGTCTTTTGCACTTAAAACCTTCGAGAGGATAATTAGCGATTATCTCTCCTCTACTATTGATAGCAATCTTATTTCTAGCTATCAACATGCATACACCAAAGGTAAATCAACGGAAACTGCGCTCCACAGCCTAGTCTCTATTGTTGAAAAATCATTGCATGAAAAGGAGTACTGTCTCGTGGCCTTGCTGGACATCGAAGGGGCTTTCAACAATATAAGGCCGGAGGCTATTAACACTGCTTTAACAAACCTGGGCATAAATAGGTCTCTTATTGGACTAATTGATCAACTACTAAAGGGAAGGAAAATAGTTTCTTCACTGGGAACAGTTGATCTTTCACGCTATGTCACAAGAGGAACGCCTCAGGGTGGTGTTCTCTCCCCGCTCCTATGGAACCTCACCGTAAACTCGCTGCTACGAGAGACAAGGTGGGGGGGCGGGAAGATAGTGGCATATGCAGACGATTTAGCTATTGCATATAGGGGCAAATTCCCACAAACCCTGTGTGACTTGATGCAAGTAGCACTGCGAGAAGTTTCTTCATGGTCCTCTCGCTGCGGACTTAGCATCAACCCGGGAAAGGTGGAGCTTGTCCTTTATACCAGGCGGTACAAGATACCACCGTTGAACCTACCAGAACTAGATGGCGTGCGCCTGAACTTAGCTGACAAAGCCAAATTCCTAGGCACAGTTCTAGATAGAAAGCTTAACTGGAAGGAGAATGTCATCCAGCGCCAGAGGAAAGCGTGCATTGCACTTTACACGTGTAAAAGAGCCATTGGCAAAAAATGGGGGCTCAGCCCCAAAATTTGCAGATGGATCTACACTGCGATAATCCAGCCAATTATGCTGTATGGAGTCGTGGTATGGTGGCCTGCGCTAAGAAAGGCAACAAACCTAAATCTGTTAGGGAAAGTCCACAGATCGGCTGTGCGTCTAAGGGAAACGTCCGTCTGGGGCGCAAGCACTATTGGACACTCCTGTATTCTAAGATCTTACAGCTTTCTCCCTCTGAGCACAGATCGGTGTGCGACCACAACAGTCGGAGATTGTTGTTTTACAATAAACATTCCCAGCAGGGAAGACTGGGAGAACATAGATCGGTGTCCCGCTACTAATGGCGGCACTTTTATATACACCGACGGCTCGAAGTTAGACGGCAGAGTCGGAGGAGGGGTTTACTCAAGGGATTTGGACCTAGAACTCTCCTTTAGACTACCTGATCACTGCAGCGTCTTCCAGGCTGAAGTTTCAGCAATCATGGACGCCGTGACTTGGATAGGTGAACGCACCATCGGACAGGATATCTGTATTTTCAGCGACAGCCAAGCGGCCATCAGATCCCTTGGCTCTTACTCGTTCAACTCTGAAGTGACGCTTAGCTGTCGTCGATCTCTTCAAGAGATGGCCCAACAGAACCGCGTGAACCTCACATGGGTCCCGGGACACAGGGACATTGAGGGAAACTGTAGGGCAGACGAACTTGCCAGGCAGGGCACGACCAAGCAGATTCTTCAAGATAAAGAGCGCATAGGTATGCCGTTTACCACGTGCAAGCTAATGCTGAAGGAGCACACACTCCGCGAAGCCAACGAAAGATGGCTACAAGCCCCAGGGTGCCGGATATCCAAGAAAACCTGGCCAAAATGCGATCTTAAAAGATCTAGATACATATACGCCCTAAAAAGGAAGGAAATCTCCATATTAATAGGTGTTTTAACCGGGCACTGCCTTATTGGTAGGCACGCAGCAAGGCTAGGAGTTCCCTACCGACGATGCTGCAGGAGTTTCAAAGATGATGAGGAAGAGGAAACGGTGGAGCACCTCATCTGCAACTGCCCGGCCTTAAGCGGAGCGAGAAGGCGCTCTCTGGGAGTTCCCTTCCTGGTTAGCTTAAGCCAGGTCGCGGAGCTAGACATAAAGGACTTGATGGCCTTCATCAAGTTATCAAAATGGTTCGAGGAGGGGTAGCGGTGTCGGTTAGGAGTGTCAGTCCCGGGTTTCGGCTTTATGGAGAGTCCCGACAGCACTGGGATTTTCCATATGGCCGGGCCCCGGGACTGACTTTCCTAGTGTTTGGTGGTATCACAACGGGCCTTTTATTACTGGCCTAGGTGTGCCTTTGCGGCAGCCACTTCTACCTACCTACCTAACAAAAACCTTTAAATAGTTTTTAAACTACCTAATCTAAAACATATTACGCTTAATTATAGCAAATAATTTATAGCTTTATAGACCAAGATCCCAGGGCCGCCAGACATCACTTATTTTCTGATGGATGAAACCAATACTGTTGGATAGTCCTCCCCGAATCTAGAACGAATGTGAAAATTTCAAAGCTGTACCTAGGTCTTGGGCCTAGATATCGAGGATCAAAGTCGCAAAAAATGACCCTAACTTCACTTATTTTCTGATGGATGATTTTCACATATTTGTCGTAGATTACCACCCCGCGTCAGTATCAAGTGTTGTTGGACCCGCACCATGGTCTTTGCTCCAGCCAGACACCCTAATAATACAGTTACACCGCACCAAATTTGGCGAAAAATTCCGAATTTGGCGCTTTTTTCCATACAAATCTCATTTTCCAAATTTGTAATTGCATTGCATTTGGCCTCATTCGCCGAACAATACAATCCACAAATCCTCAAAATAGCAACCCTGCATGTGTTCCACATTCAGAATTGCAAAAACCTTAATGGTAATTAACGTATGATAACTTTTGCATTATGAACAGCTGTAAATAAGAATTTCACCAAGTTTTTTTAAGAAAATGGACTAATTGTACCGAGAAAAGACAGAAGACTTCTTGACTCTTCATTTATTATTACTCTACAGGTGTATAAAACATCACGGTGTTGCATTTTCTTTCGGTGGCTCTGTTTTCTGGTAGAAGATTCTTGCAGGGAAGGTTAGGCCAAATGCAAATTTGACAGTGTAAACAGGTTCGAAATGACTCGTTCAAATTCGCCAAATTTGGTGCAGTGTAAATGTACTATTAGTTCGCGGATTTTCCTAAGAAAATTAATTCCGTTTTAACAATTTAACAGATTTGGCCAACTTTGGCTGCTTTTAACTACCCATTTTTCCCCATTTTTTGTAGAACACTACCCTCAAGTATTATCAAGCATTTTTAGACATCGTCCCATGGCAAAAACTTCAGCCAGACACCTCAAAACTCGGGAATTCTCATAATTCTCACTGCGCTTTCACAGGTTTGATCGGACTGGTTACACTTTGGCAGCTTTTAAATAGCGGATCTTTACACATGTGTCACAGAACACTACCCTTAAGTAGAATCAGCCATTTCCAGGCATCATCCCATGACAAAAACTGCAGCCAGACACCTCAAAGTTCGGGAACTTTTCTTTTCCAATTACTTTGCTTTCTCTTGTTCAATCAAGTTTGTCCAACTTTTACTGCTTTTAAATGAAGGATCTTTACACATGTATTGTAGGACACTACCCTCAAGTAATATCAAGTATTCTTAGACTTCGTCCCATGGCAAAAACTGCAGCGAGACACCTCACAACTCGGCAATTTTTGTAATTCTTACATCGATTTCACTTGTTTAAGCGAGTTTGTTCAACTTTGTCTATGTTAAAATGACGGATCTTTGCACCTGTGTCGTAAAGCACTACCTCTAAGTAGTATCAGGCATTTCCAGACTTCATCCCATGAAAAAAACTGCAGCCAGACACCTCAAAGCACAAGGACTTTTCATCATTTTTATTGCGCTTAGACATGTTTAAGCGGGTTTAAACAACTTTGGCTGCTCTTAAATAGCGGATCGTTACACATGTGTCGTACAACACTACCCTTAATTGGTATCAGTCATTTTTAGACTTCGCCCCATGACAAAAACTTCAGCCAGACACCCCAAAACTGAGGAATTTTCCTAATTTTTAGTGCAATTTCACTTGTTTAAGCAGGTTGGTCCAACTTTGGCTACTTTTAAAGGGCAGATCCTCTCACATGTATCGTAGAAGACTTCCCTTAAGTGGTATCAGATATTTGTAGCCTTCGCCCTATGACAAAAACTTCAGCCAGACACCTCAAAACTGAGGAATTTTCATAATTCTTACTGCGCTTTCACATTTTTGAGCAGGGTGGCCCAACTTTAGCTACTTTTAAATAGTCTCATGGAAAACTCTTCAGCCAGACACCCCAATACTGAGGAATTTTCCTAATTTTTACTGCGCGTTCACATGTTTGAGCGGGTTGGTCCCACCTTGGCTGCTTTTTAAGGGCACATCTTTTCACATGTGTCGTAGAAGACTACCCTTAAGTGGTATCGGGCATTTTTCGACTTCGCCCCATGACAAAAACTTCAGCCAGACACCCTAAAACTGAGGAATTTTCCTAATTTTTACTGCGATTTCACTTGTTTAAGCAGGTTGGTCCAACTTTGGCTACTTTTAAAGGGCAGATCCTCTCACATGTATCGTAGAAGACTTCCCTTAAATAGTATCAGATATTTGTAGCCTTCGCCCTATGACAAAAACTTCAGCCAGACACCTCAAAACTGAGGAATTTTCATAATTATTACTGCGCTTTCACATTTTTGAGCGGGTTGGTCCTACTTTGGCTGCTTTCAAATAGCGGATCTTTACACACGTGTCACAGAATACTAACCGCAAGTAGTATCAGGCATTTTTAGGGTTCTTCTCATGAAAAAAACTTCAGCCAGACACCTCAAAACTGAGGAATTTTCATAATTCTTACTGCGTTTTCAAATTTTTGAGCAGCGTGGCCAAACTTTAGCTACTTTTAAATAGCGGATCTTTACACACGTGTCACAGAATACTATTCGTAAGTAGTATCAGGCATTTTTAGGCTTCGTCTCATGGAAAAAACTTCAGCCAGACACCCCAAAACTGAGGAATTTTCATAATTCTTACTGCGCGTTCACATGTTTGAGCGGGTTGGTCCCACTTTGGCTGCTTTTAAAGAGCAGATCTTTTCACATGTGTCGTAGAAGGCTACCCTTAAGTGGTATCGGACATTTTTAGACTTCATCCCATGACCAAAATGGGTACAATTGATATCTATAGGACATGATCAAGCAAATTTGGACAACCCGCTCAAAGATGTGAAAGCGCAGTAAGAATTATGAAAATTCCTCAGTTTTGGGGTGTCTGGCTGCAGTTTTTGTCATGGGCTGAAGTCTAAAAATGCCCGATACCACTTAAGAGTAGTCTTCTACGACACATGTGAAAAGATCTGCCCTTTAAAAGCAGCCAAAGTGGGGCCAACCCGCTCAAACATGTGAACGCGCAGTAAAAATTAGGAAAATTCCTCAGTTTTGGGGTGTCTGGCTGAAGTTTTTGTCATGGGCCGAAGTCTAAAAATGCCCGATACCACTTAAGGGTAGTCTTCTACGCCACATGTGAAAAGATCTGCCCTTTAAAAGCAGCCAAAGTGGGGCCAACCCGCTCAAACATGTGAACGCGCAGTAAAAATTAGGAAAATTCCTCAGTTTTGGGGTGTCTGGCTGAAGTTTTTGTCATGGGCCGAAGTCTAAAAATGCCCGATACCACTTAAGAGTAGTCTTCTACGACACATGTGAAAAGATCTGCCCTTTAAAAGCAGCCAAAGTGGGGCCAACCCGCTCAAACATGTGAACGCGCAGTAAAAATTAGGAAAATTCCTCAGTTTTGGGGTGTCTGGCTGAAGTTTTTGTCATGGACCGAAGTCTAAAAATGCCCGATACCACTTAAGGGTAGTCTTCTACGCCACATGTGAAAAGATCTGCCCTTTAAAAGCAGCCAAAGTGGGGCCAACCCGCTCAAACATGTGAACGCGCAGTAAAAATTAGGAAAATTCCTCAGTTTTGGGGTGTCTGGCTGAAGTTTTTGTCATAGGGCGAAGTCTAAAAATTACTGATACCAATTACAAGTAGTGTTTTACGACACATGTGTAACGATCCGCCATTTAAAAGCAGCCAAAGTTGTTTAAACCCGCTTAAACATGTCTAAGCGCATTAAAAATGATGAAAAGTCCCTGTGCTTTGAGGTGTCTGGCTGCAGTTTTTGCCATGGGACGAAGTCTAACTATACTTGATATTACTTGAGGGTGGTGTCCTACAACACATGTGTAAAGATCCATCATTTAAAAGCAGTAAAAGTTGGACAAACTTGATTGAACAAGAGAAAGCAAAGTAATTGGAAAAGAAAAGTTCCCGAAATTTGAGGTGTCTGGTTGAAGTTTTTGTCATGGGATGATGCCTGGAAATGGCGGATTCTACTTAAGGGTAGTGTTCTGTGACACATGTGCAAAGATCCGCTATTTAAAAGCTGCCAAAGTGTGACTAATCCGCTCAAACCTGTGAAAGCGCAGTGAGAATTATGAAAATTCCCGAGTTTTGAGGTGTCTGGGTGAAGTTTTTGCCATGGGACGATGTCTAAAAATGCTTGATAATACTTGAGGGTAGTGTTCTACTAAAAATGGGAAAAAATTGGGTAATTAAAAGCAGCCAAAGTTGGCTAAATCTGTTAAATTGTTAAAACGGAATTAATTTTCATAGGAAAATCCGCGAACTTAGGGTGTCTGGCTGGAGCATAGACCATGGTACGGGTCTAACAACACTTGATGCTGACGCGGGTTGGTAATCTACGACAAATACGTGAAAATCATCCATCAGAAAATAAGTGAAGTTAGGGTCATTTTTTTGCGACTTTGATCCCCGATATCTAGGCCCAAGACCTAGGTACAGCTTTGAAATTTTCACATTCGTTCTAGTTTCGGGGAGGACTATCCAGCAGTATTGTTTTCATCCATCAGAAAATAAGTGATGTCTGGCGGCCCTGGGGTCTTGCTCTATTACAACTGCGATAATAACTAGCCTGCCAACCAGCCATTGTTAACCCCTACTAGTTTGGCAACTTATGTTCTCCTTCTTGCGAATTTGAGTGGATGCCATTGGCTGAGTGACTCCAAATGAAATGGAATGCAGGAATTGTGTGAAACCCAATATACATACCATTTTGTTTGATATCAACTTGAGACGCATTTAAGATGAAACCTTCAACGTCAATTCTCACTTTTTGAAAAGTTAATATCAATAGTTTTTCGATTTAATTATGAACTACCAGTAGCAGATCAACTTTTTTCTAAATGAGTATTAACTTTTTATTGTTTTAACCAAAAAAGAAAACAGATGGAAAAAATCAATTCCTTTGCTTTGCATATCAGTTATACATAAATAATAATAATAAAATATGACTTAGGTCAATACATTTGTACTTATTTCAGCATTTTGGCATTACAGATTAGAATTCATGGACTTTGGATTTTCACGACAACCCGTTCCACGGAAAGTTAGATTTAAATTACATATTTATAGAGCTACCCGCTTGATCCAAGACAGATGCCACCTTGTAGTCGCACCCCATGATGACAGACGTTGCTCATGAAATCCCCTGACAAGCATTGAACCGATTATGTCTGAGTGGCCTTGCCAGGTTGTCGCCTTCGCACATTAGTTCACCACCGAACAGATTTTCAGTGGCTATTCATAGGATACACGGCACATTGAAGAATAGCTCTGGCCATTCCCAGTTTAATGTCGTTCAGAAACTTTCCTCACTTTTGAGGACCTCTACATACGGCCCTAACCTCTGCGAATATGCGGTTTCTCCAATTGTCGCCAGTTAGCTCAACAAAGAAACGACTTGCGACAGCCAAAGATGGATTGTTTAAGTTTAAGTAAGTGTAAAGCTATATAAGGAAAATAAAATGTATAGGTAATTTTTATTTGGGCCAGTATTTTTGTATATTTGTGTGATTTTAAGCTTATTATAATTTATTTATTTTGACTTAAGCATGAAGCTACCCGACTTAATTCTTTTCAAATGCAGCAACGCCTTACCATTTTTTCTTTTCACAAATTTTAAATTCTGTTTTTCTTTCATTTTAATATTTTCAATAAACACTATTCAATCCGCTCCTGTTTTTTGACAACTCAAAAATTAGATTTTAAGATTTGTTTCTGTGGGACTATGATGAAAAAAAAGGCCAATCCTACAGGAAAAGACAGAAGCCTACTTGACTCTTCTTTTATCATTACTCTACAGGTGCTTAAATCATCACGCTAATGCATTTTCCTTCGGTGGCTTTTTATCCTGTTAGCAGATTCTTGCAGGGAAGGTGAAGCCAATTGCAAATATTCCAGTGTAAACAGTGTCGAACTGGATGATTTGAATTCGCCAAATTTGGTACAGTGTAAATGTACTATTACTTTTGGGTTTCACCAAATGAGCGACTTGAATAATTTTGCACACAACAGCCCAGTAAGTTGTTTGGTACATGGTCGTATTTTTTCTTACGTTTTTACGCATCTCACACAATCCAAAATGGTGTCTTTTGAAAGGAAGTCCTATCTTTGCGAATGTTATGCTATGGATACACACACGGAGATTATCTCCAATAAATCTTCTTTAATCAGATGCAAATTTTACCCTGACACACACAAAATTGAAGATTAACAGCATTGAGAATTACTACTTTGGTTGTTACACCCCTTTTACATTATTCAAGTCTTGAATTCAATTCTGCCGCGCCATAGGCGAAGGGGGTGAGAATAGAGGGGAAGAGTACACTTGAAAGCGAACCGTCAACTCGTTTCAAGTTTTTCTTGCTATCTCTTTCACTCCGCCTTGTACCCCCATATTTTGTTTCATAATTGCTTTCAGGAAAAGTAGACAAGTGTAGACACTAATAGAAAACACAAAAGAGAACGCCAGCAGAGTTGAAAGCAGTACTTGACAAGTGTAAAACCGGACTTATTGCACCATATTTTTACCTACCTCGGCGACATCTAGCAGTCGAAAGTCGGATTTTACAAACCAGCGGGACGCCTATCTGTCAGCTACCCTTAATTTTCTAGTGTTTCTTGCTATTGTTGTCTATTTATCTACAGAGTGTTTACAGTGCAAATTTTTTAAAACTTCTGAAATCTTCTTAATTTTTGGGAGTTCATAATGAAGATTATGCTCAAGTTAACTCCCAAAAGCGGAATTAATTCGGAATTTGCGCTAATGATCAGCCGTATTAATTTTTGGGAGTTTATAATGAAGATTATGCACAAGTTAATAGGGCTGATACATTAGCGCAAATTCGGAATTAACTCCGTTTTTGGGAATTAACTTGAGCATAATCTTCATTATAAATTCCCAAAAATAAAGAAGAATTGAGCAGTTTTAAAAAATTTGCACTGGCAACACTCTGTAGATAAACAACCAAAAACAGCAAGAAACACAAGGAAATTAAGGGTAGAAACTGATAAATGTCGCGCTGGTTTGTAAAATGCGACTATCGGAAGGTAGATGTCGCCGAGGTAGATAAAAATATGGTGCAATAACAACCAAAGTAGTAATCCTCAATGCTGTTAGTCTTCAATTTTGTGTGTGTCAGGGTAAAATTTGGATCTGATTAAAGAAGATTTATTGGAGATAATCTCCGTGTGTGTATCTATAGCATAACTCCCTAAAGCGGAGTTAATTCGGAAATTGCCCTATTAGAAAGAGACACATGAACAACAGCGGACCGATTCTAATGCTTTGTTTTTGACGTCTATGCTTTGCTACCACACTTGACATTTTATACGGCTGATACACTAGCGCAAATTCCGAATTAACTCCGCTTTTGGGAGTTAACTTGAGCATAATCTTCATTATAAACTCCCAAAAATTAAGAAGAATTGAGCAGTTTAAAAAAATTTGCACTGGCAACACTCTGTAGATAAATAGACAACAACAACAAGAAACACTAGGAAATTAAGGGCAGCTGACAGATAGGCGTCGCGCTGGTTTGTAAAATCCGACTTTCGACAGCTAGATGTCGCCGAGGTAGGTAAAAATATGGTGCAATAACAACCAAAGTAGTAATTCTCTATGCTGTTAATCTTCAATTTTGTGTGTGTCAGGGTAAAATTTGGATTTGATTAAAGAAGATTTATTGGAGAAAATCTCCGTGTGTGTATCCATAGTATTTCACGATATTTTGTCTTAGTTGAGAATTAGTCAGCTGCGAGCTTGGCTAATTAGCGACTTGTCTTCGTTATACGGCTGATACATTTTGGGAGTTAACTTGAGCATAATCGTCATTATAAACTCCAAAAAATTGAGAAGATTTTAGCGGCCACAACAAAATCTTCACTGGCAACACTCTTCAGATAAATAAACAAAAACTGCAAGAAAACGCATATTTCTGCAGTTTGCCACTATTTGCCGCTAGATGTCGCCGGCAACTGTTTATTATATAGCAAGGACAACTACCAAAATAACGATTTACCGCTACTGGACACTAGTGTCACCAAAAATAACAATCCCCAGCGACATCTAGTTTTAAATAGCAAGTTATACAAACAAAGAACTAGATGGCGCCGTTTCTTAATCTTCAATTTTGTGTGTGTCACCGTAAAATTTGGATCTGATTAAAGAAGATTTATTGGAGGTAATCTCCTTGTGTGTATCCATAGAATTACATGGTGAAACTGAAAAAGTAAAAAAATCGGCTTAACAAGTTGAGACCGGTTGGTGAAACCGGCGCATAGACTAATAGCGTGTACCCTTTGCTTACCCTGCAAAAATCGAGAGTACTCTATTTTCTATCCAAAGAGTACTCCAATTGGAGCATCAGAGTACATACTCCAAATGAAATCCTTTTTCAAATAAAAATTGTGCTCCAATTAACATAGCGATGCCCTAGGACTGGACCACCTACTCCAACCTTCGCTTTGTTTCTGCTGCTCCATGGAGTACCTACAGTCAGAGTACTTTGCAATGTACTCGAATGTTATTACTCCTTGGAGTACCCTGCAAAAATCGTTGGATTATGGGTTCCAATTTTTTGATATTGGAGTACTCCAATAGTGATTCTTTGTATATCTCATCGGACCACCTTCAGCGTTTTGAAAGCCGATCATTGCTCGTGCCTTACCGACGAAAATCACGACACTATCGCTCAGACATTATTTACTCCAAGGAATAACAACATTGGAGTACATTGCAAAGTACTCTGACTCATAGTACAGGTCTACAAGTAAGTTATCCTTATTTCTCTCTCTTTCTAATACACTCAATTTTGACACTGTAGACCAGGGCCGGCCAAACAAATACTAAAACATTTGCATAAGTGTGCGTAAGTTTTGAGTGATTTTGCGTACAGTGGCTGCAAAGAAAATGCGGACTGTGAAACTATAAAATCAAAAGGATATTTTATTATTTGCTTTGAAATGGAATGAAATGAAATAAAATAAAATGGAATGAAATAAAAGAAAATAAAATAAAATAAAATAAAATAAAATAAAATAAAATAAAATAAAATAAAATAAAATAAAATAAAATAAAATAAAATAAAATAAAATAAAATAAAATGGAATGAAATGAAATGAACTAAAATAAAATAAAATAAAATAAAATAAAATGGAATGAAATGAAATAAAATAAAATAAAATAAAACAAAATAAAATAAAATAAAATATAATATAATATAATGTAATATAATATAATATAATATAATATAATATAATATAATATAATAAAATGAAATAAAATAAAATAAAATAAAATAAAACAAATAAAATAAAAGGGAAATAATTATTCATTAAATTACGCAAAGTAGTATTTATGTACGTTTTCTTTTGCGCTCACTGTTTTTCTTATTCCGCATCATGAGTGAAACAACGACGAACCACCGAAAGCACAACTTCGTGCGTGCACATCGTTAGCGTTGGTGGTTGAGTATAAACTCAAAAGTGCACAATGTGCACGCATGGCCGGCCTTGCTGTAGACAGTGTCAAACTAGCTTAACTAACACAGCAACCCGAGGCCCAGGGTTGAAATTTCCAAGAAGAAATGGAGTGAAATCTCCATACAGGGTTGCTGTGTAGGTATATTTTTAAAGCAATTTAGTATGGAAATGTAGCGCAAAATGTATGCCTATGAACTAAACTAATTTTGTGATTTGGATAAAATTTATTGTTTTTTTATGAAAAATAATGTCATTTCAATTATATGAACTATAACTATTTGAATATCAATATATTTTGCAGTTTTTATACATTTCAATATTTATTTTGATGATAAATGAAATGATTTCAATATATTTACATATTTTATGAATAAGAATATTTTGAAATACATTGCAGACGTGAAATGCAATCCTGCGCGTAAATATGTACGTACATATGTGTGTGTATACACAACTGTTAGATCAAACGAAGCAGTTGATGAAGTGAGTCGTTTCAAAAAAAGTTTATTTTAATATTTAATTTTATAATACAACTTCGGCTAATAATTTAATTTATTTACAAAGAACAACATTTTTCCGTCTTTCAGATATTTTTGCCGAGTTAAAGTGGAAAAAAATAGTGTGTGGTAATAAGAATTTTAGCAAATAAGACATGCATACATGTATCTAAAAAAATTGTATCCCTAACGGATCAAAACGGGTATTATAAAAAATGTGTGTTTATTGGTAAAGATTCCTGCTTTTTATTTTTGATCTTGTATACATTTTATTTTACAACGCAATGTTTTTTTGTTTAATTTACAACGCCGTTTTCCTTTTATTTTAAAATGCTTTTTTATTATATAAAAAAAAAATTCATTTTAATTTACCAAACACTTTTGGTTTTTTTTTTTACTTTTTTATAATTTATATTTTTGTTTTCGATTATGTTTATTTAGATTAGATAGATTTAGATATTTTTTTAAAGGCCACAATCTTCTTTCCAATACTCTTATTCGTCAGCCGAAATTTTTTTTAATAAGGTTTCACTATGGGTGTTTTTGTAAATATTGTAAATAGTTTTATTTGAACTGAATATACTTTTTTATTTCCCCTAAGTAGTTTTGTTTAGATTTTTTATATTTATTTTTAGTTATTGTACCTGAATTTTTAAAATGTGCAATTTTATTTTTATTTTTATTAATAAGTTTGATTTTTACGTTTTTATGTAATTACTACGTATATTGGTGAAAATAGGCCTCTAGGGGAACCGAACACCTAAAAAAATCGGTAACGCGCCTACATTGCTGCCTCCTGGGTGGTGTGGAAAAGCAATGACAACTTTCATAAATGGATACAGCTCACTAATCTTAAATTTTTAATATATTACTATTAAGAATGTGTGAGAATAATGATTTAGTGCACTGTGTCCAATTATAGTAACTTTTTTATGTTTGAGTTATGGGACTCACTTATTTTCTTTATTTATTTATTTAAATAAACAATGATTTTTTATACAAATATGTCTGTTTATTCATTATTTAATGGAAAATGTGGTGATAAATCTCAATATTAACAGCGAGGGTGCAATACGTCGTCTTTGTTGTCGCTTTTCCTCGAGTTTAATGCAAGGTAATAATAATAATTATTTAATTGCTATGATTATTCATAACAAAGCTACGTGATCTATCACGCCCGAGCAACGAGGAGGAACACGCATCAGAAACAGTTGACAATTATTCCAAACCTAAAGGATGCTTTGTAGCAGTTTGTGAACACTCCCTAATACTATGTACACACTAGCGTGTTTTCGAGCTCATTCTGGTTTTCGAGGCAAAACATGCTGAAAACCGATGTTTTCGCCATACAAAATGTTCAACCGAAAACCTGCGAAAACATCATGTTTTATCCCAAAACATCAACGAAAACCTTTCACAATCAGTGTCGGCTCTAAATTTTATCGGTAATAATCGAAAAACATACTGTCACATATCTGATATGTCAAATGTTTTCATTTTGAATTTCGTCGCCCGAATTTATAAAAAATCAAAATGAAAATGTTTGTGCTATAAAGTAAATTTGAAATAAGTACGCTGACAGTAAAACTTAAAATAAGTACATAAAATATAATATGTACGTTCACAAAATTTTAATTATTTTTTCTCACAAATCACAATTTCTAGAACAGCTGATTACTGTCAAATGAAAACAAGAATAGCAGGTATGAACGCACCTGTTTTATGTGAGATGTTTTACACGAAAACAAGGTGTTTTCGCTTCAGTGTGAACATGATCTTAATGCACGCCACGCACACACAAAGTACAAAAAGAAAATAAGCACAGGCATCTATGAAAAAACACATTTAAATGGTGGGGCACTTTACTAATATATGCTGTAAGTAAGAAAAATGCTTGTTTGTTAAAAATATTCACAGAAATTTATACAATTAGCAAGTTGCGTTTTATGTAAACAAAGAAGAACAAGAGAGTTGTCATGGAAATATCAACCACAGGATTGCTTTTCTGCGTAGTGCTAAAAGTTTTAGAAAATATGAAAAATTTTTCACTAAACAAGTAAAATCTTTATACAAACATTTCCAGATCAAATTAGTTGCTATAATAAATAATTTTCGGCAAATAGTTTCTATTATTTATGAAGTTATTAAACATTTGTCACAAGCTACTACTACTTTTATTTCGGTCCTAACGAATGACACCCTTCGTTGAGTGGCTTCCAATAAGGGGAACCCGATCAGGTGAGCACAGCTGTAAGTCGAACAGCTGATTCATATCTTACTTGTACAGTTGTACTATGCTCTGACTGTAGGTACTCAGTGGAGTAGCAGAAACAAAGTGAAGGTTGGAGTAGGTGGTCCAGTCCTAGGACATCACAATGTTAATAGGAGCACAATTTTTATATGAAAAAAGGATTACATGTGAATACTCTGATGCTCCAATTGGAGTACTCTTTGGATAAGAAATAGAGTACTCTCGATTTTTGCAGGGATATTGGTCCAAGGGAGACCGATTTCAACCATTTTCAATATTTCTTGACTAGCTCACATATAAAATGTGTGCAACATGTCCAGTTTTAAAATGACCTGGTTTAGGAAAATCCAGCCAGGCTCTTTCTTACAAAGCACTAACAAATTGCCAATAGCCTGGAATGTTCATCACCAGCTACGCCATGCCCAGTATTTCTGCGCAAAACACCCTTTTGCACGTTTCTAGGGACGGCCTAATTAGATACATAAACAACAAAGCAAGAAACACAAGGAAATTAAGGGTAGCTGACTGATAGATGTCGCGCTGGTTTGTAAATTGCGACTATCGACAACTAGATGTCGCCGAGGTAGGTAGAAATCATTGTTTATCCCTTATAGTTTGGCAGCCTATTTTCTTCTTCTTACGAATTTGAGTGGAAGGCACTGACTGAGTGACTCCAAATGGTGTGGAATGAAGGAATCGTGTATGGGACTTTTGGCACATTCTGCACAAAACCCGCAAATTGAAAAAGGAGTGCTAATTGCTACCAAATTTATAAAAAGTACCCCAATGTTGCTTCACTTTTACCTCAGTATTAAATTTTTATCAATTTAAAGTCTCCTAACTAATGTTTGGTGTAACACCTGAAATATTTTATCTGAAGAAAATGTACTACTTTTGGTGCAAAATTTTCGGTTTTTTTTTTGATTGGTCTATTATATAATTTCGTTCGAAATTAAATGATAAAATTAAAGAAAATTAAGAAACAGTTGAGGAATTCTACTTAAAATAAACTTATTATCGATTTTTATTAGTGTAAATGCCTAAAATACTTTCGTATATATTTCTTAAGGTAAACTGTCAGATCACAGCAAAGATGAGTATATATTTTGCTTTACATATTTTATAATACTTATTTGCATATTTACATATTTTATAATACTTATTTTTCTTGAGTTATTTTTTGCGAACTATAAATGCCTACTAGGTACTATAAGTCCTCTCCGCACAGTCCTCTTTTATTCTTTAAGAAAACTTCTACAGAAAAAAATGCAACCCTGCCATGTGCAGCTCACCGAAGGACAAATTGAAATTCTTAAATCAACTGCCGGTAAGTATCCCTCGTGAAGGGTGGATACCTTGCCGCGGTACGAGGGCTTAAGTCGATAGCCACAGGGCTACGCTGCCCTTGTGATCATAGCTCCGTACGGCACTTCATCACGAGAGCAGCCTAGCCTCTCTGGCGCGACGACAAAGATCTTCCCCCTCCCAATCCAGGGTGTTATGCGAAACCGTGCCCATTGGACGTTTGCAGCCGGGAGGCAAATCGTGGCTGTATTTGAACGGAGCCTCTCTGACACCGGGTCGCCTCAGAGAGTAAGCATGCCCTTACCGCGGTACGGGGCTCTGCCGCGGCGGACGACACATTTTCCCCTACTCTTCCCTTGACCCTAAGCTGGCCTTGTCCGGCGATGGGTCGCACGAACAAGATGAACTCGAATAACCTGAATAAAAACGAAAAATCTAAAAAACAAACAACACCAAATTTCACTCCTCAGCAAAGGAGAGCTATGGAGGAGCAGGCGAGGAAGCAACAACAACGCCGGAGGACAACCTCCGTTCCACAATCAAGGGGGGGATCGACAGCGATGGCAACTACGAGTCGGTCAACCAACCCTCTATCGAATAAGATTGACTTGATGGGAGCTAGCACCAGTGCGGTTGCCAACGCAGCTAAGCGGACAACGGCGGATGCTAAACTCCCATCAACCGCTGATATGAAAACCAGTATCTTTACGTCTGTGGCAGCGGTCTCACGACCTGGCCTCGGAGTTTCGAAGGAGAAGGAAGCTGCAACTGAGATGTCGGCAAGGAGAGCGACCGCGATGGCAACTACGGGTCCGCACTCCAGGGAGACATCTCCCCGCCGCTTCACATACCACGAGAAAAGATTGGCTGCAAAGATCCTGAAGAGGTATGAAGGGGTACCGCAGGAATCACTGTCGCCGAATTCCAGTAAATCTGTAGAGCTAGCGAAAGCTGTGATACCGGATTTCCAAAATTCTTACATGCCAAAGAGGTTAAAAGTTAACCCTTTCAAGCGCCAGAGATCGGATCTGGAGTTTATTCCCCCTCCCAAGCGGCATCAGAATACCTCTGGAGCGGGCAAACTAAGCTTTGCTGAGGTAACCAAGGACAGGATCCTTATAGGCGTCCTTGACCGAGGCAATGACCGTCTGGCCATCCCCAAGGACCGGTGGCGTTACGTGCGAAATGAACTCGGCAACATTCTTCTCAACGTTGCTCCGGAGTTTCCGGGTAGTTCGGCACGAGTAACGGATGCGGGTTGGCACCAGGGTCAAATTAAATTACTCGCATGCGAGGATGCAAAAACCGTAGCACTGTACAAGGCAGCAGCTGCTAAACTGGGTGAAGTCTACCAGGGCGCAAAGATAGAGGTCGTCGACTGGAAGGACATTCCAGCTCGTCCAAGGGCAAGGGCGTGGATTCCGGCCATCCCTGACGAACCCGAGAGAATACTCGGGATGCTACGGCTAATGAATCCGTCCCTCCCAACGCATGACTGGAGTGTCAATCTGGTCGGGGATGCGGTAGGGCCCGACAGACAGGTGGTGTTCACCATGAATAAAGAGTCAATCGAGCCCCTCAAAAGGTGCAATGGCCTAGTACACTACAGCGTAGGCCAGATCGTTATCCACGTATATCGTGGTGATGCTCAGCGCGCTGCCTTCTCGGCTGCTCCGGGGGAACCGGAAAACTTATTACCAGAAGAGGTAGCGGAGGATTCCGATGCGGAAAGCATGTTATCCGCCACGTCACTTGGCGATAGTGCTGTGAACAACTCGGAGATGGAGGACAGCCTACAGGACGAGGAAGTCCTCGACGTCACGGTGGTAGCAGCCAACGCTGAGCGACTAACATCTAACGCTACAGGCAGCAGGACTCCTGCAACGCCACATCGGGCAGTTAATCGGAACAACTCGTCGTTGATAGGCAACCTCCGGGATGGAGCAAACTGTGCGCTCTCATGTTGGTGGTGCTTCAGATTAATTTGCACAAATCTAAAGTGGCTTCGGCTGCTTTAAGTAGTCGTCTTTCTAAAGGCGACGTGGATGTGGTCCTCATCCAAGAACCCTGGGTCAATAGCTCGAGAATCTGCGGATTGGGGACTAAGGGCTTCAAGCTCATTCGAGCCAGCGAGGAGAGCAAAGTCAGAACGTGTATTTTGGTCAAGTCTGAGTTGAACTCCTTTCTCCTACCTAACTACACCAATGGTGATATTACCGCTATCAGTCTAACGGTCGACAGCACCCGCCTGACGGTGGCGTCGGTCTATATGCCCTACGACGCCGAAGAACCCCCACCACAAACGGAGGTGAAAGACCTGGTGTCAAATTTCTGCACAGGTAATCTTATTATTGGAGCGGACGCTAATGCTCACCATGTCCAATGGGGGAGCTCCGATATCAATGCCAGGGGCGAGTCTCTGTTTGATTACCTCTTAACAACTAACCTGGTAATTTGCAACGTGGGTAATGAGCCTACTTTTATCACTAAGACCCGCAGGGAGGTCATAGACCTCACTATCTGTAGTGAAGGCGCTTATGAGTGGGTCAGAAAATGGCGGGTTCTGGAAGAACATTCATTCTCCGACCACCGTTACATAGAAATGGTTCTAGACTTTATTGTAGAACAACCTATTATGAAGCGCAATCCACGTAACACTAATTGGCAGTTACACAATGAAATATTAGACAGAGACCTGCCAGTACTGCCCTCACAGGCCCCTTCATCAGTAGAGGAGCTGGAGGATCTTGTTACTACATTTACATCGGCGCTCTCAAATGCTCTAGGACAGGCTTGTCCAGTGCCAAAACCACGCGGTAAACACAGGCCACATTGGTGGTCCTACGATTTGGACTCGCTCCGCAAATCATGCCGGAAACAGTTTAACAAGGCCAAGACCCTCGGCTCTGAGCCTCACTGGCACGAATATAAAGCTAAACTAAGGGCCTATAAAAAAGCTCTGAGACAGGCGAAGAGGACCTCGTGGAGAAATTTCTGCACTGGCGTCGAAAAGGTCGACGATACAGCGAGACTTAGACGAGTTCTCTCGAAAAGTCAAACAGCCATCAGCTATTTGCGAAAACCTGACGGATCCTGGACCAGCACGGAAGAGGAAACCCTTGAGCTGCTCTTGAATACACATTTTCCGGGGAATCTGCATGACGCACCACTAGCATCTGCAACAAACCTGGCAGTAAATATACCCATCACTGAGGAAAGGGTAAGGTGGGCAGTTAAGAGCTTTGAACCGTATAAGGCTGCCGGGCCGGACGGGATTATCCCCGCGCAACTTATAAACACGTTGGAGACATCAGCTAAATGGCTGGTATTTCTCTTCACAGCCTGCCTGGCTCTCAACCACATTCCGGGCTCCTGGAGAAGCGCCACGGTAGTGTTTATCCCTAAGGCTGGGAAGGCATCCCACTACGAGCCAAAAGATTACAGACCGATCAGTCTCTCGTCCTTTGTACTCAAAACCTTTGAGAGGATACTAAGCGACTACCTTTCAACGACTATTGATAGCAACCTTATCTCTAGCTATCAGCATGCATACACCAAGAGTAAATCAACAGAAACTGCTCTGCACAGCCTAGTATCTGTCATTGAGAAATCGCTGTGTGAAAAGGACTACTGTCTCGTGGCCTTCTTAGACATTGAGGGGGCTTTCAACAATATAAGCCCGGAGGCGATCAACTCCGCTCTAACTAATCTGGGCGTAGATAGACCTCTAACTGGTTTAATTGACCAACTTCTAAGAGGAAGGAAAATAGCTTCTTCACTTGGTACGGTCGAGTTATCACGCTATGTCACAAGGGGAACGCCCCAGGGTGGTGTTCTTTCCCCGCTTTTATGGAACCTCACAGTCAACTCGTTGCTACGTGACACAAGCTGGGGGGGCGGGAAGATAGTGGCATACGCAGACGATTTAGCTATTGCATTCAGAGGCAAGTTCCCACAAACTCTGTGTGACCTGATGCAAGTAGCACTGCGAGAGGTTTCGAGGTGGTCCTCTCGCTGTGGACTTAGTATCAACCCGGGGAAAGTGGAACTTGTCCTCTTCACCAACCGGTACAAAATACCGCCACTAAGCCTACCAGAACTAGATGGCACGCGCCTGGGCTTGCCGGATAAGGCCAAGTTTCTAGGCATAGTTCTGGACAGGAAACTGAATTGGAAGGAGAATGTTCTTCAGCGCCAGAAGAAAGCTTGCATCGCTCTTTACACATGCAAAAGAGCCATTGGCAAAAAATGGGGGCTCAGCCCTAGAGTATGCAGTTGGATCTACACGGCCATCATTCGCCCAATCATGCTTGTGCTCATCCAGTTGGGGTGCGGGTACTATTGGACACTCCAGTATTCTGCAATCTTACAGCTTTCTCCCTCTAAGCACAGATCGTTGTGCGACCACTACAGTCGGGGATAGCTGCTTCAAAATAAACATTCCCAGCAGAGAAGACTGGGAGAGGACGGATTGGTGTCCCGAAACAAATGGTGGCACTTCCATATACACCGACGGCTCGAAGTTGGACGGCAGAGTTGGAGGAGGGGTTTATTCAAGGGATTTGGACCTTGAACTCTCCTTCAGACTACCTGATCATTGTAGCGTCTTCCAGGCGGAAGTCTCGGCAATCCGGGACGCCGCGGCCTGGTTAAGCAAACGTGTTATCGGAGGAGATATCACTATTTTCAGCGATAGCCAGGCGGCAATCAAATCCCTTGGCTCATACACGTTCAACTCTGAACTGACGCTCAGCTGTCGTCGATCTCTTCAGGAGATGGCCCAACAGAACCGCGTAAACCTCATATGGGTCCCGGGACATAGGGACATTGAGGGAAACTGTAAGGCAGACGAGCTTGCCAGGCAGGGCACGACCAAGCAGGTTCTTCGGGATAAAGAGCGCTTAGGTATGCCGTTTGCCACATGCAAACTAATGCTGAAGGAGCACACACTCCGTCAAGCCAACGAAAGATGGCTGCAATCCCCAGGGTGTCGGATATCGAAACAAACCTGGCCAAAATGGGATCTTAAAAGGTCTAGAGGGAAATCTGCATATTGATAGGGGTATTAACCGGTCACTGCCTCATTGGTAGGCATGCAGAAAGGCTAAGTGTGCCCTACCGACGATGCTGCAGGAGTTGCAAAGATGATGAGGAGGAGGAAACGGTGGAGCACCTCATCTGCAACTGTCCGGCTTTAAGCGGCGTGAGAACGCGCTTTTTGGGAGTTCCGTTCCTAGATAGTCTAAGCCAGATCGCGGAACTGGACATAAAGGACTTGATGGGCTTCATAAAGTCATCTAAGTGGTTCGAGGAGGAGTAACGGTGTCGGTTTAGGAGTGTCAGTCCCGGGATTCTGCTATGTGGAAAATCCCAACAACTCAGGGATTTTCCATATGGCTGGGTCCCGGGGCTGACTTTCCTTGTGTTGGTGGTATCACAACGGGCCTTCAAAACTGGCCTAAGTGTGCCTCTGCGGCAGCCACTTGAACCTAACCTAACCTATGTGATATAGCTCAAAAGACGGGGTTCGGCCTCAGGATCACGAATCCGGAAGCGCTTTTTTAACATTTTGCTTCTCTGAAGAGATATTTGCAATCAAAGTTTTCATGTGGCTGTTGTAATTTTATTTGGCTGTCCCTAAAAACGTGCAAAAAAAGTCGCGCCGTGGCGGTAGCCACGGTTATGTCACACGTCCGGACTTGGGATGGCGTAGCCCAGGATTATTCTTTATAAGCGCGGCCGAAGGCCGCCAACTAAGAAAGGTGTTTCGTACATAAATACCATGGATTCCGCCCCAATTTTGGCATCGGACCCGGGCCATTTTTCGGTTTTTTGACCATAACTTTTTCACTAAAACAAAAAAATTAAAAAAGCGCTTCCGGATTCGTGATCCTGAGGCCAAAACCCGCCTTTTGAGCTATCTCCCACAATTTTAGCTAATTTATTAGCAGTTGACCCCTAAAGGAAACAAATACCGGGGTAATCCCGGAATTCTGTAATTTTGTCTCATATCAAGTCACAAAAATGAGATCTGTCATTTGAGGTTTGTAATTGGACCACATGGAATTGGAACACGAATTGTCTCTATTAGTGACTACCCTACTAGACACATATCAATCATTTGAATAGTCAAATGTCAGGTATGGTTGAATGAAATCTATTTCAGGCCGTAGTGCAAAGTTTCTTGCAGGTCGCTAAGAGCGACATTACAATCCTGAATAAACAATTTGTATACGTGTATGGTTTTGCGTCTCTTTCTTACTAATTGAATACTGTATAAGGCTCTCCTTATCTTTGTCCGGGCACTTATCCTTCATTCGTGACATAGATGTCAGTCAGGCAGAAGTAAACAAAGCTGAACAACAACAACAAGAAACATACAACAACCAGAATGTAAATAAAAACAGCCGCGATTAGACATTTGTAATTTTGTGTTTATTTATATTTCATATTCGTCTTCTATATATATATTTACATTCTTAGTAATAAATTTATATCTATAATAAAAACTAGCAATATAAAAAATCTGTATCGATGTGCGTTTTTGTGTTTTGATTGCATTTTGTGTGTTTGATTGCATATTGCTAAGCATTTGGTATGTGTGTTGTTTAGTGTTTCGCAATGGAAGTTGCTTTTGCGGTAGCTGGTAAGACGGTGTCCCATAACTTTGGTTTTATTTGTATTGGACGACCAGCTGCGGCTTATTGTAGTTTGGTTATGGCACTTGGCTGACGCATCCACGGATTATTTAATTTTGTCCATTTTTTCAGCTTGCTGTTGTGGTTGTTGCTGCTGTTGCGCAGCATTACAAATTTGTGATTGCATTTGTCCCTGAATTTGCTGTTGTGGTAATGCTTGCTTATGCCATATTTTGGTTCAGCGACAAGCGGATTCACTATGTGTGCCTTATTCAATGTTCCTAGTAAAAAAATATAAAAGGAAAAATTAAAACATTTTTAAAAAACAGTTCATTTAACTAATTACTTTTTCTGTTTATGGTGCACAGCGGAAACAATTCCAATTTTCCTTTTGTACGGGCAGCTGGAACAACATACAACTTCTAGGCAATGCGTTACACACTGGGATCAATTTTGAGAGATGCTGCAATTAAAAAAAAAAGGTTTTTACCTATACATTGAGAAATACGGTAAATAAATATCGATAAAATAGTTGAAGTTGTAAAATTATAAACTGGCAGTAGCATTGTTGGGGCAACTGCAGTGTGTTTAGGGCATATATATATTTAGTACTATATTCGTATATGATTTAGGGGGGATTGGCCTTAGCAGAGTGAACCATGCTTTGGAAAAATGGACCCTATCGAAATAATAAAAAAGTAACAATTGTGTCGGAGGCGTTCAACCGTCAAAAACTGTGGATTAAACTTCCGGTCTCTTATCGGCAAGTGTAATTTTTTCACCTCTCATTACCCATCTTCTCCTTCCTCATGGATGGAGGGATGAAATGACTTAGAAGGTTCTACTGGTCATACCAAATCGCTACCACGACAGCCGGGCAGTACCGCAGCGCTCCGGATTCATATCCGGCCAAGGACTGTCAATTTCGGCATCACTCTCCAAAACCTTCGGGGAGTGTTGTTGCTGTTAACATCAACACAACAACAAGTAAATTCAGTTTTTGTAGGTACACATTACTGCTTGCGTTTGTGTAGTCTTCAATATATCAAAGTATGTACCTTAATCTTCCTTTTCTTTAGCAGCACCACCGCCGCCGCCTTGCTTCTTCTTCATGTTCTTCCTCTTCACGCGACCTGACGGCCACCACTATAGAGCGATTTAATCAAGAAATCAATGTGTTTTTGTGAATCCAAACGCAGCACAATACATGAGGAGCGTAGTGTGTATAATTGTTGTGATATCACGATATGTTGTCGTATGTTAAGCAATACTAAGGTAAAATTAAAAATAAATTTGTTATTACAAATGGTACGTTTAAGTTACCGTGGTGTATCACTCACATTGTGGTGTTGTAATTGCTATAGTGTTTATATAGCTTCTTTATGGCGTTTCGTTGTCGATTCACCTTTAGCCGACCATTTTTTTTGGTTAGTTCGATGGTGGCTAAGCTCAACCGACCTTCTTATGCCTTTTTCAAACCCTTGGCCCCCTTGTTGTTTAAAAACGTCTAAAAAAAATATATATATTTTAGTATGAATCGTCGAACATAAAATTTTGTACAAATACGAACCTCGCAAAATTTTATTAAAAATATCAAGCTCGGCTAGAGATTGCTTATCCCAAGAGCCACCCCAATTGTAGTCCCACATGAGCTCGTCGGTAAAAACTTGCCGCACGACGTAGTTGACGTCCTCTGACACGCCTTTAATTTTGTGAAGGTGTGTAGTCTTTAAGGAAAGAAGGAAAAACGTATGTAATTATATATGTATATGTATGACGAATTCATGCATAGGTACCTGATTATTGAGTAATATTTTTTGCAATAACGAAAATTCGCTACAGAAAAGCAGTTTATAGCGAAATAACTTTATAATCAGGCAGACATGAACATAGTTATAAATCTATACTAATATTCTAATGTATAAAAATCTCGTGTCACGGAGTTCCTAAGCTTAAATCTTCTAAACGGCTTGGTGTATTTTTATGAAGTTTCGTATATGTATATGATGGGGAATATGATAATAGATTTTGAACTATATTTCATACCCCAAGGTGATTGGGGACTGGAAGCCTAATGTGGACCAGCTGTGACCCTGGAAAGAATTTCTGCGATATGGGTATCAAATGAAAGGTGTTAGTAAGAGTTTTAAGGGGATTTGTTTCAAGTCCCAAGTAGGAATCCATTTCCGAGATATCGACCAAAATGTAGACCAGGTGGGACCCTAGAAAGATAATATGGGTATCAAATGAAAGGTGTTTATGAGGCTTCGGGGATGACGACAGGGATAGGAATAGGGATAAAGAAATGAATAGAACGGGAGAGAGGAATAGAAAGAACGATATGAAAACGTTGGATCAAGTTCCGTCTTCGTCATATCCAAATACAACTGAAAAGCTTCCATAGATAGCCATAGGGTGGAAATGATTTTAAATCATTAGTGGGGATAGGGGGAAAACAGGCGTGACACCTCTCAAGCTAGCGGAAATTTTTCATAGTAAGAATAGAATAAGGGAAAAGGGCGTGCGGTGGAACCCACGGATATAAGTTAGTAAATATGTTAAGTTAAATATAATATTAGGAGCCATTTTTTCAAGTGAGCTTTGAAACTTATCTGACGATGAAAACTTTTTGTATAGAAAATTTTTGTTTAAAGTTTAGTGGGAAAAACGCCCTTAAAGAAAAAAACATATTTTCATATTACCATAGCTTGTGCATACTCGGGGTCTCGTATCTTCTCCTCTACAAGCGCCACCACGGTCTTCGACCTTATCGGCAAAAGACTCGCAATTTCATCAAGCTTTTTGTCGCTAATTTCGCCCGTCATGCGACAAACTGACTGCTCCACTTTTTTTAACGCCACCTTACACTCGCGTATCTCCACACATTGGGCTAGGAACTCGGCCTTAGATATATTCTGTCGAAATAAGAGCACATTTGCATTAACTAGCATAAACAATTTGTAATATTTTTTTTTTTACATTTTTCTCTATGTTTTGCAGGCGCTGGTCCATGACCCTTTGGTTTTCTGAGATAACGTTTTGCTTTAATAGAATACAAAAATTTATCAGAGACAGCAATACAAATTTAACAAATGCCTAGTTTATGTGAACATGAAATCGAATTATTTCAAAACGAATTTCTTACGAAACATTTCAAAATCCCTTTGAACTAAAACGCAAAAAGCGTTCAAGTCGGTTGGAAAGTTCGTTTATAAATGTGTTTTGAAATAAAACGAATTGAACTTAATCGTTTTATGTATGCGTATAAACTAGGTAATAAATACATACATTCTGAATAATCATTTGCATCGTTTCCAACAAGTGATCCAATTTCTTGGACAGGTCATTGGTCTCATGGGGGTGACTTGTGGGATGTTGTGGTTGTCGTACAGCTTCGTTGAAGCTGCCGTTAGTTGCGAACATCATATTTAGCGAGTTGCCTAAAAATATGTATACTTATATTGTTGTACAATGATGAATTGATATGAAAAACTATAGTTACCGTTGTTGGATGACATGTTTTTTCTATATAAGGATCTATTATGAAAAAGGGCATTTTTAACAGATTTTAATAAAAGTATTTACCAGAGATAAACAGTACATAAAAATTTAGTTGGAGATGAAGTAATAACCGAAAAATCGGATTGTGTGGTCTAGTTGGCGAAGTCGTGGAATAGATGGTGTAGCAGAGGTATTAATAAAAATTTGTTTTCAATAGGAATACAAAAGTATTTGTACTCGATGTCATCTCTTTTAATTATCCGCGTCTCAGAACTAAGCTCGCTCGCTAGAACGATGCCTAGACTGTCATTTGACAGAACAGGCGCCTCGAAGAAGTTTTCATTTTTTTGGAAGATTTGGCCATTAATCAATTCACAGCTTACAGGTTCAACAAGATTACGCAATTTGACGGGGCCTACATTTTTACAAAAACAATAGCAATCCTTTTCTTTTCTAAGGTCGATGTCAAACGACCCCATCTTACCATTTTGCGGTAGATTAACATCCTGTCGTTCATCGAGCCTTAGATATATTTGTTGAAGGATGTCATTCGGCTTGTTGATAATTTTTTTTAAAAATTGCATATAGTTCTCAAACCTATAAGCTGAAAATGAATCTAAGGGGCCAAAACTTTTAACGCACTCGGACAAATGAAGTAAGCCATGGATATTGAAAGTTACGACACCAAATTTCCTATTGAAATGAACAACAAAGTGGTTTAAAATTTGTTGGGCCACATCAGCTTCCCTAATGCATGTTTTTTGACAAGAAAGTAAACGAATGCCACTATGTAGAAGTAAAAACAGAAAGTACGAATCATCATCCACGCAATCTTTCAAAACAAATATGCCTGTATAAAGCAAAAATTGTCTTAATTCTGTTGCCTTCCAGTGAGCCACTTCATCAAAACTTCGGGAAATGCGACAGAACTCCGATGGAAAACGACTTTTAACGATATTTATTTTTTCATTCATCATAGTGACATCCGCATTTTTTAAGATCAGCTTTAAAAATTTTTTTACAACACCCAAGTCAACAAGGTGCATACAGTCTAAAGGGAACTGGGAAACCATACCAAACCCCGCAAGTTCCAAAACACTTTTTTGCTCTCTAAATTGAGGGAGATGGTGTAAAGGATGCAACCTCATTTCAAAAGTTTCGTCAGTGCGAAGGATGTCCGCTTCTGTGGAAAAGTTCATTCTCCCTTGATGCTTACCGTCTTGACAGCATCTAGAGCACCCGTGTATCGCGTTAAACGACATTACGCCTGTAACGAATGCCCTATCTGGTGAATCGCAAATGAAAGCACGAATATTGAACTTGACCAACACTTGATTGGGCCCAACCTTCACCCCATTCTCCCTAAGCATCTGAGCTTCTTCAGCAAAATCTCCTAAAAAAGTGTTGAGGTTCTCAGGCTTTTTGAAGCCAGTGAAGGATGCTATCAAAAATGGATCGATATTTGGAAAATCGACAAGAGGTCCAAGAATTGGCCATAAAACCCTATTGGAACTGTCATAAGTGCTCAAGCCGTCGATACCGACGTCGATTAAAACCTCGGCATGTTGCTCCAGAAACTGATACGAGGGTGAAAGAAAGTGTTTTTGGATGCCTAAATACAAAAATTCACCATTTGACATCTTCGCAACCTCAACTTTTCCGCGCCTTGTTTTTAAAAGCGTTTTTGAGCATAAGGGCAAACCTTTTACACCACCCTTGTTGAGTGTCTGGAGCAACCCGCCGACCAAATTATGGGGAGCTTTATAGCCAATGGCCCAAACTCTTATTAACTCCCTTAAACTAGGATTTCCACCAGAATCCAAGCCCTCGTCAGCATGTACACTTGTTTCTGAATCATGCGGATATGCTGGTGAGGGCATAGATTCGTAGTCCCCGCTATAGCTGCATGCACCGAGTTCACCACCACGCAAAGCATAATTATGCTCTTCAAAAGCTATATAAACCACATCCGGGCAAGCTGATGGGGGCACGCAACCGTTGTTCACAATATCACGGTGTTCACCCTCAACTACACCACCACGCAAAGCATAACTATGCTCTTCGTAAATTCCTTTTTCGACCACAGGACACGCATCCTGACTTATGGCCTCAAAAACCACACACTCCGAATTTTCAGCTTCGAGCAAGCTTTTAAATTTTTGAACATTGGCTTCAAAGAGCCGTTTCTCTGCACTAAGACAATTTTTTAAATGTCCTTTATTCATTTTCACCTTTTTGTAATTCACAAACACAGCACAACGTACAAATAAGCAATTTATTTAAAATTTGCTTTTGCCAAATTAGTTTTCGTTAAGAAAATTTGAAATCGCGTGAATCGCGTCGTTATTAAACGTTTAAATGCGTTTAAAATTTTATTCGTTTTTTTCACAATGACAGTTATTTTTCTTCTGGCTTCCGGTACGAACTGTCAAAGGAAAAAGAAACCGAAAAAGATTTTTTGTCATTGTGTAGGTGCTGTCAAAAATGTTGTAAGTGTGTTGGAGTTTCCTACAGCATGCTTTAGCAGGGTATTGTCTCTATTAGTGACTAGATACAGCTTACAGAATTCGGGGGTTAGTGAAAAGTTATAGTAAGGTACAGCCTAATAAGATTACAACAACCACATGAAAACTTGCAACTTTGGTTTATATAGACTTCACGTCAACTCGAAAAACACATCGGAAAATATGGTATTTGTTGCCTTTAGGGATCAACTGCTACAAAAATTGGCTAAAATTATGGGAGAGGGCTGCTCAAAAGACGGGGTTTGGCCTCAGGCTCCGAATTCGGTAGCGCTTTTTTAAGTTTTGCTTCTGTGAAGAGATATTTGCAAATCAAAGTTGCAAGTTTTCATGTGGTTATTGTATTAGACCGTCCCTAAAAATGTGCAAAAAGGTGTTTTCGGTGTTGCATTGGCTGAATGTTATTTTTTTGAACGCGGCATGCACCATGCTTTGGAAAAAGGGACACATGTCAAAATAATAAATAAAAACCAAGGGCGTCGAAGATGTCTTTGTGTATCCCATTTCATATATTTTATCCGGTTTTCAGAATTTTTGCGTCAAAAACCAGTTGTTTGTGTGTTTATGTGTTATGTGTTTTAAAAGAAATATTTAGAATTTCTTATTAGTAATTCGAATAAAATATTATCTTCATTTATTTATTTACAGAAATGACTGGTCACACGAATCATAATGGGTATCCCTGCAAACCACTACTAACCGTATTGCAAACATACAAACATATTTTATTTGACAAATTTCCAAAAATTATTTTAACCTTTGTAATAGGGCACTAATAGTGCATTAGCGCAACTAAGGGTTAATGCCGGCATTGCCAATTGGCGATGGCAACACACGAACATTGTAAGCACAGTGAACATTGGAAGCACTTATTGTAAGCACATTGAACATTGTAAGCACTTTTGTACACCATTTTGAAGAGGAATAAAAGAGATGAGATTCATTCGTTTGCAAGTGTCGAATAAGCCGGCTGTGTTTTTTTAAGCGTTGCTATTTTTTTGGCAAGTTTGTCAACTTTTGGGAGTGCTTCTCTTTGCGCATTCCTCATCAGAAGTGGTCCTCGAAGCCACCACCCTAAATTCATAAATTTAATACAAGTTTTTTTGTTTTTCCGGATAAATGGATATAGAGGCCATAAATGCCGAGCGTTATACACTCATGCAATTAAAAGCATGGTGTATTGCAACAGGACTGAACGCCAGCGGTGCTAAAGCATCCCTCGCAGCAAGGCTTAGTGAGCTGCCCGCTGAAATGCGTGGACAATGTCCTGGAACCATGGAACCAGGCACGAATACCGGTGGAGCGGGTGTTAGTACTCGGTCAAGCAGCAGCAACGGATCGCAAAATGATAACGGCGCAAATGTTGGCAGCGGCGCAGACGAAAACGCTGACGGCGAAAACTATGCAAACGACGACGCAGACGGCGAAGATAATGGCAACGGCGCAGACGGCGCACCAAATGACAACGGCCAAGAAGGCAACGGCAACGACGGCAGAATGCACAACAACGCCACTCTTATAGACAACGGTAGCGGTGACCAGCCAAACGAAAGCATTTCACATGTTCGTAACGGGGCATTCGGCATACAAGTGGCTACAAACGGTACCGAGGTACAAGAAGTACAGCACGAACCAATTATCGATAGCGTGTCCACAGTGCACTCGAGTGATAGCGAAACATTAAAATTAAAAATTTTAGAAAAGGAAATTGAGCTTCTCAAACTATAGCTGAACATTGAAAAACAAAAGTGCACAATTACAACTACGGCAAATCACAGCGTGGTGCCAGGGGTACCCCTAGAAACACTTAAAGAGCTGATCACAGACTACGATGGTTGTGAAGGTTTCGACATGTGGCGATCTCAGCTATTCCATTTCCAGGCCGAGTTGAACGTTAGCAACGAAGTACTAGGTGTTGTATTGAGACTAAAACTGAAAGGTGCGGCATTAACGTGGTACAACTCCAACAAAATGTTTGCAAAAAGTACGCCAGAAATTATTGACGAAATGGCGGTTGTTTTCGCCAATAAAGAAAATACACTAGACGCAAGGCGCAAGTTTGAAAAACGGTTGTGGAAAGTCGGAGAAACATTCTTGAACTACGTAAGTGAAAAACGATTGCTTGGTAATGCACTCAGCCTCAGCGATAGAGAATTTGTTGAGTACATCATCGACGGCATACCTGATTGGCAGCTACAAGTACACGCAAAGATATTAAATTGCAAGACGGCAAATGATTTGGTCGCATCGTTCCGGACAGTCGAATTACGCCAGCGAAAGTTACAAGTCACAGAGAGAACAAAATGCTACAACTGTAACTGTTTGGGTCATCTATCCAAGGAGTGCAGGAAACCAAAGCGCGACTTGGGTACATGTTTCACTTGCGGAGAACGGGGACATTTTGCTGCGTCCTGCAAAAACAAGAAGCCGTCTAAGAACAATTTCGTAAGTTACTTTAGCGTAGATATTATAGCAAAACCTAACGTAAACTTAATTATAGAGTGCCTAATCGATTCGGGGAGCCCAGTGAGCTTGAGAAAGAATAGCATAGTGCCGCCAGGAGTAGAAAAGAAGAAGATAAATGAAGTATATTTTGGCTTAAATAAATCATTATTAAAAACGATTGGAAAAATAAAATGTTTTATCAATGTTATGGATAAAAGTATATTATCTGAACTCATTGTTGTTCCTGACGAGTCGATTAGTTATTCAGCTATATTAGGTAGAAATTTTATAAGTGATAGTGATGCAAAATTGATGATAGAAGATGTCACACATAAATACAGTTGCGGATGTTGAAAACCATACATCAAAGACTAGTGCCGTGGATAACTGCATTGAGGTTAGAGAAGATGCAACAAACAAAGAAATGTGTGAGGCCATAGCTGAAATTTTGGCCATACATACGCAAGACACGAGTGAGATTGAGTTGCAAGTAGGTAATAGTGTCACCTGTGTGGATAAAAAATCCCTTCAAACGTTGTTTTGTAATGAATAACTACGCGCGAACAAACCAGATGAACCCAAAGTCAGAAAAGAAATCAAGTTAGTTTTAGAAAATAGTAAACCCTTCAGCTGCTGTCCTAGGAGGCTTTCATATAATGAAAAAGCAGAGTTACAAAAAATCATAGATGAATATTTAAAGAAAGGGTATATACGCCCTAGCGAATCAGAGTTTGTCTCACCAATAGTGTTGGTCAAGAAAAGGACAGGGGAACTTCGAATGTGCGTCGATTATAGAAAATTGAACAAAGTAACCGCAAAGGACAATTATCCCATACCCCTAATAGATGACCTGTTAGATAGGTTAGTAAATAAAAAGCTATTCACTAAATTAGATCTAAAGAATGGATTCTTTCATGTATTTGTTGAAGAAAGCTCGGTAAAGTATACGTCGTTTACAACGCCTTTAGGACAATTCGAGATTTTGCGGATGCCTTTCGGGCTAAGAAACGCCCCTGCGACGTTCCAAAAAGTTCATAAACAAAATATTCGCTGAAATGATACGTGCCGGTGAAGTAATCGTGTACCTTGATGACATTATGATAGCAACGGAAACAGTAGGTCAACATTTGCATATATTACAGAAAGTTTTTCGGTGACTAGTTCAAAACAAATTAGAGTTGCGTCTTGACAAGTGCAAGTTCATGCGGTCGGAAATTTCCTACTTCGGGTATTCCATTACGGGCGAAGGAATAAGAGCCGACAAGAAAGGGTTAAAGGCTATCGAGAGTTTTCCAATACCAACCAAAGTACAGCAAGTACACAGTTTTCTCGGACTTTGTTCGTATTTTCGCAGGTTTATACAAAGTTTCTCCACCATATCGAAACCACTCTATGATTTACTAAAAAGAGAAGAAAAATTCCGATTTGGTCAGTTAGAGATGGAAACTTTTGAAACCCTAAAAGGAAAACTCATGGCCTCCCCTATATTAGCAATATACGACCCAAACGATCCAACAGAACTCCATTGTGACGCAAGCTCGCTGGGTTTTGGAGCAATACTTTTTCAAAAGAAAAAAGACAGCAAATTACATCCGATTTTTTATTTTTCCAAGAGAGCAACAGAGGTGGAGTCCAGATACCACAGCATCGAGTTAGAAACTTTAGCCATAATATACGCGTTGAAAAGATTTAGAGTGTACCTACAAGGCATAAAGTTTAAAATCGTTACCGATTGCAATTCACTGACACTAACTCTTAACAAAAAAGATATGAACCCGAGAATAGCGAGGTGGGCTTTGGATCTACAAAACTATGATTACGAACTAGAGCACAGGGAAGGTAAAAGAATGCAGCATGTAGACGCACTGAGCAGGGCTAATAGTATCTTAGTAATTTACACCAACACCTTTGAGGACAATTTAGTAATATGTCAAAATAGAGATGAACGTATAAGGCAGTTAAAAGAAAGCCTGGAAACCAAAGAAAATAGTTACTACGAAATGAGAAATGGAATAATTTACAAGAAGAGAGACAAAGATTTAGAATTTTATGTACCCGAGTCCATGGAACAAAGTGCTATATACAAATATCACGACGAGATGGGCCATATGGGTATAGAAAAAGTTGTTGAGACGCTCAGTAAAAGCTATTGGTTCCCAAACATGAGGAAAAAGGTAACCACTCACATAGAAAACTGTTTAAAGTGCATAGCGTTCTCGAATAAAAGTGGTAGAAAAGAGGGGTTTCTGAACATGATACCTAAAGGAAATAAACCGTTTGAGATGATACATATAGACCATTATGGGCCAGTACACAGTGAGAAGACTACGAAGAAACATGTGCTTGTAGTAATAGATGCTTTTACGAAGTTTGTTCGTTTGTATCCTGCAAAAACGACAGCTTCAAAAGAAGCTGTCACCGCTTTAAAGGATTACTTCAGGGCATATAGTAGACCCAGAGCTATAGTTTCAGACCGAGGCACCTGTTTCACGTCCAAAGAGTTCGATGAATTTCTTGAAGAAAACAATATAGACCACATAAAAATAGCCACAAATTCACCCCAAGCTAATGGCCAGGTGGAAATCATCAATAAAACCTTGGGCCCTATGATAGCTAAGATGACAAACGCTGGGAAAGATATAGGTTGGGAAAAAGTACTGGAATCTGTAGAATATTCAATGAATAATATGATACACAAATCTACCAAAGAACACCCCAGTATACTACTGTTCGGAGTAACTCAAAGAGGTAAGGTCATCGATAGTTTGAAAGCACATCCAAACCGTCATCTTTTGGACATAGATCCGCCCCCGAGAGACATAAGGAAACATCTCCGTAAACATTATGATGAGATCCGGCATCATATTACCTTGCCGTTTGATCTGCAGAATCATAAGCGGGCTCTAACCGACATCCACACCGAGTCGGTAGATACTTTTGTCGGATCTCTACCTGTGAACCCCGTTCTGAACAGTCCTCCACCGGATATTGCTGAAGAAGAACGCACCTTACCAAGGGAGACAAGAGTTACCCTGGCACAGCTTAGGTCTGGATATAGTGTAAGGTTAAACTCCTACTTGTCCAGACTTAATGACACAATCTCAAACACATGCCCTGCATGTGGTAGGACCCCCCATGATACTCTACATCTCTTCAATTGTTCATTTGAACCTACTCTTCTAACCCCTCTGTCCCTCTGGACAAACCCTGTTGAAACTGCACGTTTCCTTGGACTCCCCTTAGAAGAGCTTGATGAAGATCTTCGGAATGATCATACACTCTAGACAGGGCAATGCATTGTTAACAACAACAACAACAACATAGTTTGAAAGAAAATATTATAGAAAGTGCGCAATCTCCGGTACATAGGGACATAGAAGGCGTTAGAGCACAAGCAGAAGTAGTACAACAAAAAGCCCAAAGTTACAATAAAGAATATTCGGATTTAAAACGTCAAAAACCACACACTTTTGATCTAGGAGATTACGTGGTAATATCAAATATTAGCTCACAGATAGGAGCCTCTAGTAAACTCATACCCAAATTTAAAGGACCGTATAGAATAGCCAAAATTTTAGAAAACGATCGATATCTAGTTGAAGATGTAGAAGGTTTTCAGCAAACGCAAATTCCCTATAAGGGCGTTTGGTCAGTAGAAAATCTAAAACCATGGTTCAATTGCAAAAATGGAGGAAAAAAAATGATAAGCAAATAAATACAAATATTCCAGTGTAATTACATTTATTAGAAATTTGCATATTTATTGTGTTTCATGTAATCAAAAACAAAATAATTGTAATATAACATAAATGCATGTATATGTTTATACTTATAAGAATTGTATGTACTATTATGTTGTAAAATATATATGTACGATAATTTTTATTGACTCGGCATAGAATCAGGGGATTCTATTTTATCAGGATGGCCGAGTTGTAATAGGGCACTAATAGTGCATTAGCGCAACTAAGGGTTAATGCCGGCATTGCCAATTGGCGATGGCAACACACGAACATTGTAAGCACAGTGAACATTGGAAGCACTTATTGTAAGCACATTGAACATTGTAAGCACTTTTGTACACCATTTTGAAGAGGAATAAAAGAGATGAGATTCATTCGTTTGCAAGTGTCGAATAAGCCGGCTGTGTTTTTTTAAGCGTTGCTATTTTTTTGCAAGTTTGTCAACTTTTGGGAGTGCTTCTCTTTGCGCATTCCTCACCTTAAGCAACCAATAAAAATTCTTCTAAGTTGTAAAATATGGACCAATAAATACCAAATCTTCATTATAGGGTTAAAGCATAACCCAGTGGGAAAAGGTAATGTCATTGTGTATCAATACCAAGTGTAAACTCTTCTGCATAGACGTCAAAATTCCAAAATGAGTTTAACACCTGTTTGAGATTGTGGTTAATAACAAGTGTGATATCATAGACATAGTCGTGAAAACTTCAAAGTGAGTTTAGTCACCTGTTTTTAATTTCCTTTTTTGTCTCACTTCTTTCCATCTTCCCATCTCTTTCTACCATTAGGTAAAAGATAGGAGACCGCCATGTTGATGTGTGCAGGATGTTAAACAACGCCATTGCTTTTCTGTTATTCGGTGCTTTCGACATTTTAATATGTGCAGGATGTAAACAAACCGACATTTTAATGTGTGTTGTCAAAAGAAGAGTTCACACTTGGTATTGATACACTATGGGTAATGTACAGCAATGCAAAAAGTAATGTAGCTCCTATAGACTATACTTGAAAACATGCATGAATTTTTCTACAGCGATGTCATAGGAAAAGTAATGTGTCGCTCGCCTACAAAACTAAAGATACATGTTTACATTACTTTTTATATTACTTTTTATAAATGAAAAGATGCATTACCTTTCAAGAATGAAAATATGCACTACAAGGGATACATTATATCTTGCATTGTCTTTCTTGAATGAAAAGATGCTTTACAAGGGACATATTTAATTTTGCATAACATTTTATAAATTTCCTTGTGGAGTAACAAGGACATTAAGACACAGGACACACACAGAGCCAAAAATGCCTAATAAAATTAATAAGATTGTCTTTATGAACGGTTTTCAGGCTCAGGGGTAGTCAAGACGGCGGAAACGAAAAAAAAACATACGCAAATCTATTTGGTTTAATGAGGAAATTCATATTGATATTATCAAGTGCAATTTCTTCTTTTTTCTTTGCGATTTCTTTTTATATGTGTTATTAATAAGAAAATCTTCTCGAAATTTCTGTCAAAATATTGAAAAAAAGCTGAAAGAGAAAAACTTTTTATTTTAATAAGATGATCTTAGGGTTCCTAACAATAAGATTTGACTTATTAATGTTTTCAAATGAAAATCTTGCAGAAAACGGACTGATTTCTTAGGGTTCTTAACAAGAAGATGATCTTAGGGTTCCTAACAAGAAGATATGACTTATTAACAGATTTCCGCATAATTGTATGTGTTAATAAGACGATCTTAGGGTTCCTAACAAGAAGATCTGACTTATTAACCGATTTTCGCATAATTGTATGTGCTAATAAGACGATCTTAGGGTTCCTAACAAGAAGATCTGACTTATTAACTGATTTCCGCATAATTGTATGTGTTAATAAGACGAACTTAGGGTTCCTAACAAGAAGATCTGACTTATTAACTGATTTCCGCATAATTGTATGTGTTAACAAGACGATCTTAGGGTTCCTAACAAGAAGATCTGACTTATTAACTGATTTCCGCATAATTGTATGTGTTAATAAGACGATCTTAGGGTTCCTAACAAGAAGATCTGACTTATTAACTGATTTCCGCATAATTGTATGTGTTAATAAGACGATCTTAGGGTTCCTAACAAGAAGATCTGACTTATTAACTGATTTCCGCATAATTGTATGTGTTAATAAGACGATCTTAGGGTTCCTAACAAGAAGATCTGACTTATTAACTGATTTCCGCATAATTGTATGTGTTAATAAGACGATCTTAGGGTTCCTAACAAGAAGATTTGACTTATTAATGTTTTCAAAGGGAAAACATATTTCCGCATAATTTTATGTGTTAATAAGACGATCTTAGGGTTCCTAACAAGAAGATTTGACTTATTAACAGATTTCCGCATAATTGTATGTGTTAATAAGACGATCTTAGGGTTCCTAACAAGAAGATTTGACTTATTAATGTTTTCAAAGGGAAAACATATTTCCGCATAATTGTATGTGTTTATAAGACGATCTTAGGGTTCCTAACAAGAAGATTTGACTTATTAATGTTTTCAAAGGGAAAACATATTTCCGCATAATTGTATGTGTTAATAAGACGATCTTAGGGTTCCTAACAAGAAGATTTGACTTATTAATATTTTCAAAGGGAAATCTTGCATCATCATCAGCAGACATCATGTAGAACAATTATACGCTGAGAAGCAGAAGTACCCGATGGCTCGATGGTAAGCACCTGTGTTCAGCATTCAATAAGTGGTTAGTTCGATTCGCGGTGGAGGCAATATGGCAAGTGTGGTAGGCAATGTAAGGAAGAGTGCGGTGAGATGGCTTGAAGGAAATATAAAAAGGCAACATAAGAAGGTAAAGGCAATACAAAAGAAATCTAAAACTGAATCGTAACTGATAATCTGAAGTTCTCGAAGACAATATAAGAACTCTGAAATATAATTTTTATTTTCTTCTCAATAATAAATGATTTCATTTTGAAAACATTAATAAGTCGAATCTTCTTGTTAGGCACCCTAAGAAATCAGTTCGTTTTCTGCAAGATTTCCCTTTGAAAACATTAATAAGTCAAATCTTATTAACACATACAATTATGCGGAAATCTGTTAATAAGTCAAATCTTCTTGTTAGGAACCCTAAGATCGTCTTATTAACACATACAATTATGCGGTAATATGTTTTCCCTTTGAAAACATTAATAAGTCAAATCTTCTTGTTAGGAACCCTAAGATCGTCTTATTAACACATACAATTACGCGGAAATAAGTTTTCCCTTTGAAAACATTAATAAGTCGAATCTTCTTGTTAGGAACCCTAAGAATTCAGTACGTTTTTTGCAAGATTTCTCTTTGTAAAGATTAATAAGATTTTCTCTTCAAAAATAAAAAGAACTTCTTCTTGAAGAAAATCTATAGAGATATCATATGACTTTTGTTCTATTTTATTAGGCAGTGTTGGCTCTGTGCAGTGAGGCTCTACAGCGGGGGAAGAGTTAAGGTCCTATTTTAGATGTTTGAATGACGAGCTCGTCATTTGCTATGACCAAGAGAGTGCAAACAAAAAAATAACATAAAAAAAAAAAAAATTATCAAAACCAAACAGGCAACGGCATCAGGAGCACACAGTCCAGTCGACTTCTGAAAAACCTAGCAGCAGCAGAGAAAGCGATGAAGATTTAAAAAACGAACAGCAGTTTCCAAATTTAAATTGAAAGTTTTGTATTTTTTATTTTTGAAGTTAAAAATTTTTTTACAAAGCCTGCCTCTGTGAGAAGCAAATTTTCAAACTACAAAATAGAGCCACACATTACTCCCTTCCTTGCTTTTGGTATGATATTTTCTTCTAACAAAATTAGTACATCTTTTCATGCACGAAAAACATTTTTTTTTTAAACTACAAATCAAAAATTGAGCGACACGTTACTCCTTTCCTTGCTCCTGGTGTGATCTTTTCTTATAACAAAATTCATACATCTTTTCATGCATGGAAAAAGGTAATGCATTACCTACTTTCCCACTGGAAGCTTCGCCAAAAAGAGAAAACGTTTCATATTTTGTACTATGCCTGATATTATGAAAGCAAATGAAACAGCATGCCCCACTGTAAAAATATCCCAAATGTTGACAACCAAACACTGTCTTCTTAAATTAATTTTATGAGCGAAAACTTTTTAATTTTAATTTGAGTTTTTGATATTAAATCTTTCTCTTCTAAGCAGGTCTGTATACATATGATGATGCAGAATGCAGCAAATGCAGATTACAAAGGGATATAATGGAAAGGACCAACAATTTGAAAAAGGCTGCTGGTGGTGCTGCACCAATAAAACTAAGGAACAAATTTAATATTTTTGTTGTCGCCTCCACTTCAAAAAAGGGGTCGTATCTACAAGCACTACACCTGCATTCAACATGTTATAAGCCTTTTTAATCAAAGGTGCACCGGCAGGCTCAGATGCTTTGTTTTATGACGTCCTCGTAGTGCTTGTAAAGACGCCCACTTCCTTGTAGTTATGGCTGCTCAAGTTAAAGAAGTATATAGTGTAAAGAAGTATATGAATATGTTAATAAATATTAAAATAAACACATTTTCGAGCAATTTATTTGGAAAAATAAGGTTAGCATTCTTCTTCTAGCGATAACCATATTGGTAACTGGTTCGGTAACCTATTCAACTATATATGTTAACCATATGCTAGCTGGTTCGGTAACCGATTCAACTACATATGTTACCCATATGCTAGCTTGTTTGTTGACTTATTTAAATAATAATTTTAACAGCATGTTAACTAAAACATTTACTGTTTCATAACATTATGTTAGCCATATGTTAGTAGTTTCCATAACCATTGTGGGAACACGCTGAACAATCCAATGTGGATTCTTACTTTGAATTTTTCTTAATTCCTTTTTATGTTCATTTTTCGTAGTGTGGCGAATGTTCTCAAGAATCGCTCATCTCTCAACTCTATCGTATTTCCACCACTAGTGTCACTACAGCTGTTTAGGTACATGACGCGAGAGCGATAGAGTGCGAATGTGACACAAAGAGGAGATGACGATAGATAAACGTTTCGAGAACACTGTTGCACGAATAACCCAGAAATGTGTAGATATTTCTAGGTTATAAAGCTGCTGTCTGCTAGGGTATATAAACCGCGCAAAGACAACGCACTTCAATCAGTTTATTTTGAAGTGTTGTACAGTGAAGTACTGAACAGTGAATTAACCCGCGATATTGTACTACGGTTTTTAGTAGTGAATAAAGCGTACTACTTACTAAGCAGAATCTGAGTGTTTTATTTTACGTACAGGGATCGAATTAAGAGAAAATAATCGTGGAATCATCGAATTCGTCACAATTGGTGTCTGAGGACATTGCAAGGATAATAAGGACGTTGCAAGGATAACAAGGACTTAGCAAAGTTGAATGAATTGAAGATCCAGCCACTCAAAAATGAGTTGGAACGGCGTGGACTGACAATAGCAGGCAATAAAGCAGAGCTACAATCACGGTTGCGAGAGACTATGGAAGCAGAGGGAATCAACGTTGACGATCATATTTTTCAGCTTTCGGAAGAGGGAGCGATGAAAATAGAAGAGCAAAAGGACTCTCCTGATTCAGTGGCAAATGTGGACACAAACTCTTTATTGGCTGCCTTGGCTCAGATGTCAAGCAACATAACATCAAGCATGTCATCTCAGTTGGAAGAACAGCAGACTCGCATGGTATCTCAGTTGGAAGAACAAGAGACACGCATTACGTCTCGGTTGGAAGAGAAGGAGTCACGAATGTCGTCGCAAATTTCGGCACAGGTATCATCACAGATCTCCTCCCAATTGGAAGAACACAAGGCTTATATGTCATCTCAGCTGGAGGCACAGGAGGAACGTATGTCAGCACAGCTTAAAATGCAGGACAGGAAAATAATACAGCTTGAGGAGGAAGTCGAAGATGAGGTGGATGCGTCAAGAAGTCGTATCCAGGAGTTGCAGCTGCATCATCCAAACTCAGGTCAACGCAGCATCGGTACGTACGCACTAGCGCAAATCACTAACATCATGGCGCTCACGCATATAAAACAAATTCAGCGCCATCCTTAAACAGTTAAACGGAATTGTTGGGTAACCCGGCTAATAGCACGTCAACCAAACACACCGTCAAGCACTTCATTCCCACTACGGGACCGCCATGCGTCCAACGAGTCCGTCAACTATGCCCTGAACGTCTCAAAGTCGCTAGAGAAGAGTTCCAGCTCATGGTCGACCTCGGGTATGCTAGGCCGTCTAACAGCCATTGGGCTGAACGTCTCAAAGTCGCTAGAGAAGAGTTCCAGCTCATGGTCGACCTCGGGTATGCTAGGCCGTCTAACAGCCATTGGGCCAGCCCCCTCCATATGGTAAAGAAAAAGAATGGATATTGGAGACCATGCGGGGACTATCGCAGGCTAAATGAGCAAACTATCCCGGAGCGGTACCTAATCTCACTGCTCCACGACGATCCTGGCTGAGAAAACGATATTTTCCACAGAAGATCTCAGACGCGCATTTCACCACATACCGGTAGCAGAAGAGGACATTCCTAAAACTGCCGTAACTACCCCGTTCGGACTATTTGAGTTTATCTCAATGCCGTTCGGACTCCGCAATGCTGCCCAATCTTTCCAGCGCTCCATCAACGAAGCTCTGTCAGGATTCGAAATTGTGTACGCCTACATTGACGACTTGCTTATAGCTTCGAAAAGTGTCCAAGAACACGAGCAACATCTCCGGCAAGTATTTCAACAACTCAGCAAATACGGCCTCTGCATCAACGCCGATAAATGTGTCTTTGGAGTATCAACTATCGATTTCTTGGGTTATCGCATTTCAGCCCATGGTTCCGGGCCATTGCCAGACAGGGTCCAAGCACTACGAGACTTTCCGAAGCCTAAAACCATTCTAGAACTAAGGAGATTTTTGGGCGCGGTAAACTTTTATAGACGCCACATAAGCCAAGCCGCCACCACCCAAGCACCGCTTAACGACCTACTAAAAGATTCTAAGAAACATGATCGCAGACCGGTGCCTTGGACAGCAGAGTCTGAGAGGGCTTTCGACGAAGTTAAGGAGAAACTCGCCAATGATACCCTGCTGGCACATCCAAAATCAGGTGCCAAGCTGCGAGTTACGTGCGACGCCTCTAGTACGGCACTAGGCGCGGTGTTAGAACAACAGAACAATGATATGTGGCAGCCCCTTGGTTTCTTTTCTAAAAAATTATCCCAACGCAACAGAACTACAGCACCTATGACAGGGAGTTGTCAGCAATATTCGAGGCAATCAAGAACTTCCGGCACTTTGTTGAAGGCCGCGAATTTACCATCAGGACAGACCACAAACCGCTGATTTACGCATTTCGACAGCAGTATGATAAGGCTTCTCCTTGTCAGATAAGACAGCTGGGATTCATAAGCCAATTCACTACAGCTATTGAACACATATCTGGCGCGAACAAGAACATAGCAGATACTTTTTCGCGAATCAACACAATTCATACACCGCTTATTGTCGACCACGCCGAGCTAGCTCGTGCGCAGCCATTAGACGAAGAACTGAAACATCTACTTGAGCTAAATGAAACCTCGCTTAGGTTTCAAAAACTAACCTTCGGGCTCGACGGACAAGCTATTTACTGTGATGTATCCACCAACAACATCCGCCCATTCGTTCCATTTGAATTACGTCCCAAGGTATATGAAGCGCTCCATAACTTGGCATATCCTAGCGGTAGGGCCACGGTCAAAATCATCGCTCAACGATGTGTCTTGGTCCAATCCAGTGCACCACTGCAACCAGCAACATCAGCAACAGCCTACCACATTGTGTATCAATACCAAGTGTGAACTCTTCTTTTGACAACACACATTAAAATGTCGGTTTGTTTACATCCTGCACATATTAAAATGTCGCCAGAACCGAATAACAGGAAAGCAATGGCGTTGTTTAACTTCCTGCACACATCAACATGGTGGTCTCCTATCTTTTACCTAATGGTGGAAAGAGATGGGAAGATGGAAAGAAGTGAGACAAAAAAGGAAATTAAAAACAGGTGACTAAACTCACTTTGAAGTTTTCACGACTATGTCTATGATATCACACTTGTTATTAACCACAATCTCAAACAGGTGTTAAACTCATTTTGGAATTTTGACGTCTATGCAGAAGAGTTTACACTTGGTATTGATAGACAATGGCCTACCACTTCAGCAGCAAGCGGTTACAAATGAATCAGAAATAAATTCGACTTCAAGAAGCCCTCATTTAGGGGGGAGTAGTGTGGGAACACGCTGAACAATCCAATGTGGCAACATCTATTCTTACTTTGAATTTTTCTTAATTCCTTTTTATCTTCATTTTTCGTAGTTTTGTAGCTTTGGTTTTTGAACTATGTAGTTTTCTGCTAACTGAAAATTTCATATCTTTTGCTACTCTAGAAAAGTAAAGACGTAATTAATTTTTAACTCTGTAATATTCACTTTAATTTATTTTAATAAAATATATACATTGTTGTATGAATATATATGTGTGGCAAGTTCATGCCCCCACACCATGTCAACAAATACTATTAACAACATGTTAGCCAAAACATTGACGACTTCAACAAATGGCTGTTCACTACATTTTAACCAAAACATTAGCCAGACTTTGAAAGGGAAATTTTTTATTTTGAAGAGTGCAGGTATACTTTATACCAAATGGAAAATTCAATAAGTGCAAGGGAGAGTCAAAGTATACATATGGTAAAAATTTTCACACGCCCTGAACAAAATTAGCTACCTCGGTAACCGTATGAAAAATGAATGAAACCAACTATTTAACTTGGTTGCTAGCCAGTGTTGCCGTTGGAAACCCTAAAGGGTCAATTTGACCCTTTTTTAGGGACAGGACCCCGGACCCAACTTTTTCAAAAAAGTACCGTTTTTGACCCTTTTTTAAAATTCGGGACCCTTTTTCAATTTCAAACTGCAATGGAATGCATTTTTGTCGTTTATGTCGGCAACTCTTGCCGATTTCTAAATGTCTTGGCTGAAGTCTTACTACTGGCAACTGTATGTGACAACTCCGTCATATGTATGTATGTATAGATTAGGGTGATTCAATAAAAAGTTTTAGTTTTTTTGGGTCTTACCCCTTCAATGTTAATAAATGATGAGAAAATAAGCCTGCAATCTACCCCTTACCTACTTAAATTAGCCTTTAACCGCCTAGGCAATTTTGGCCGTCCCTTAGGGGTCGCTTTTTCGCCCTTTCCCATAATTTTTTGCGGGAAAAATGGAAGTCTTTTCAAAGTGCGTTTTCTTATAATTTTCGAAATCTTTTGCAAAATCATATCCTTAAAGTGGAGGTTTTTAAGTTTAACAAACTTTTTACATTATGCGATTATCATTACTATTAAATTAACCACCATTTAAAAATGTTTATATTTTATATGTGTTTCTTGAAATAGTACAAAACTCAGTCATTCAACATAAAAAAGTGTTCCTATCTAAAAAAAAAAGAGGGGACGCTTTTTTTCTAGTTATAGACCGATTTGGCTGAAATTTAGCCTGTGTATTAATTAATTTTCAAATGTGAGTCACTCTGTTTAAGAAATGCGAATGTTGTCTTCGGTGTGGTTGCATTCGTTTTTAAACTAACTAATCGTTTGGTTTCTATCCCAACTAAAAAGTGTAAAATAAAACATAGAATAAAAAAATATTTTTATTTTAAAATCTTATTACTTTATACAGGCTAATCTTGTATATTTGGACGACCAAAATCGCCTAGGCGGTTAACGGCTATTTTAAGTAAGAAAGTAATATTTTTATATCTGGACTATCTCGGGAACCGCTTGACCGATTGGAAGAAATTTGACTTTATCGCTCTTTTGCTGCAAAATAAGGGAGAGGTGTTGAAAGTACCAGTGAAAACTAGAAGTCGTGGGGAATAAGGAAATTGATTCCGAAACAGGTAAATCTTGGGGAGGTAGATGGAACCGTGTCCGCGACTCTGCTCCTTACACAGCATCAAAGAACGATTCAATGAAAAGTAAAAAAAATTAAATTAAAATACGTTTTTGAAAGCTTAACTTAACTATTCATTTCTCCTCGTATTTTCATTAAAAAAAGACCGATTTCGGGAAAATCCTTAGGGATAAATGAGGACTGAACAAACAAAACGCCTTATTTCCATTTTTCACGTTTTCAGTGTTTTGATGCAATCTGGTGGTTCAGACAACATTACATTAAATGTGAAAGGAACTAAAAAAAAGAGGGGACCCTTTTTTTCTGCTGGGCCCATGTTTTCAGCAGCAACACTGTTGCTAGCCGGTATCTGGTTTGCAGGGTATAGTTCTTTATTTTTACTTTTAAATTTATTTTTATTTTTCAACCGCTTTAAATGCTACGATTATTTTTTATTTACATATGATTTTTTTTAATAAAATGCATTTTTATTTCCTTTGTTTTTTTTTTTTATATTTATTTTTATTTTTTATTTTTACATTTTTTTTATTTGCTTTATTTTCTTAACCGTTTTATTATTTTATTTTCCTAAAGCTTATATATATATATGCATATCGCTGGCTTCGTGAGCAAATGTCGTGAGTCCATTTTTTTTTTAAATGAGATTTTAATGCAAAACGATAGTACAGTTATAAATACATCGTTTGGCAATAAAATCTCATTAAAAAAAATGGACTTACGACATTTGCTCACGAAGCCAGGGATATATTGCATTACTGAAGGCATACTTTTTTATAGGCGGCTGTTGGGCGTAAGAGGTTCAGCAGCAAAATGTAAAAACATTTACGCATGCCATCGACATTTTTCGTCCCGCATGCTAAATGGTAGCAGATATCTGCTAAAGGACGCTACTCCGGACTTAGAATTAAGTTTATATTCACCTGCGGTGGAAGTAGGCAGGGAAAGCGACGGCTATAGCAGAATAGGGATAGGTAGCTTAGATGACCCCGCCGTACAAGAGTCTGTTAAAGAGCTAGGTATCGAAGATTTCATGCCAGTAGTATTTCAAATAAATGCTGAAAGTTCCTCTTCTTCAAAAAACGAAGTGAAGTGTAGGCCTTTCATGAGCCCATCCAACCCACTATATTTGAAGATATTTCTTCTCCTTTAGCTAGCTCTAGGGAAATATGTCAGCAAACACAAACTGAGGATTTTTTAATGGATGGGACTCCTAGAAAAAGAAAATATGAGGAAGTTATTCGAAATAAAGTTGAGGAGCTAGAAAGATTGCGCAACCATTGTATGTTTCTTGGTTCAACGTATTGGTGGGGAGTCTTGGACCCGTCCATTGGCTTATTTTTTTGTCCATAAAACTTGTGAAGGAGATGTTATGAGAAAGTATATTTTAGAAAGTATTAGCCAGCTCCAGGGTATTGGTCTTCGCCCCTGTCATTTAGTTTGTGAGCAAGGGACAGCTTTCGTCAACTTCTCTAAGATAGTAGGAGTTACAATCGATAGACCTTTCTTTGAAGTCAATGGCGAAAAAATTTTCTTTTTCCACGATCCTCCTCATCTTTTAAAAAGTACACGAAAATGTTTTGAAAATAAAAAAAATAGAGTAACTTTTAACGGCCGCCCTGTAGATTGGTTAGATATAGTCCGTCTGTATGACCAATGCTCTATATCTAGCATAAAATGCACCCACAAATTGACCTCCTCCCATTTAAGGCCAAATACTTTCGAAAAAATGAGTGTGAAGTTAGCCTCCCAGGTTTTTAGTAATACTGTGGCAAGTGCCATGTTTGCTATTTATAATAGCTATAGATTTGGAGCAATTGGTCATTTTAAAGAACCTTTTCAAGGCACTGCGGATCAATTTAGTTTTTTGGAAGAAGCCGAAAGTTTAATCAAATCTATTAAAGTTCACAGGAACGACAAAGACCGGAAAGATAAAGACATTACATATACATATTCCTATTTAAATGGATGGCTTAATAATATTAGTTCTATAAAGTGCTTCTGGGCTTTTTGGACCAAACAGGGATTCTCCCATCTCATGACGAGGAAGCTGTGCCAAGACAAGATTGAGAAATTTTTCGGACAAATTCGTAGAGGGGAGGGATATGATGCGAGAATAACTCCGCAGCGTTTCACATATCTTTTCAGACAGACCTGGAGCACGGGGTATCTTGACTGCGTCAACAGTGGAAACTGTGAAATCTTAACCGATAACCTCGAATTGTCTTCGAATAGCGCTCTCCACCTAGATAGTAATAATTCCTTAGTTAAAGATACTTCTTGGCAAGTTTTCCGAGCTCTACCCAGACCTTCACTTTCTGCATTTTGTGGCATTCAAATAGATTTAAATATCGATATTGATGAAAGCACATTTCTTCGCCAAAATGCCTTCGTATACTTCTGTGGCTATTTGTATTTTAAATACGCAAAACTTCATAAATGTTTAAACGGTATCAGCGAAAAAGATTTCTACTTCACAAAAGAAAAACAATATAGTAACTGTCACCTTGTCAAACCTTCAACTGATTTTATGAATTTTATTCAAAACTTAGAAAACATATTTTCAGAGCATTTTGACTCTAGTTGCCACAGGGAGAACTTTTCTCAAATTCTTCTTAATGAAATGTTGGAAGTGACCCCTTTTTTTTGTTGCGAAAATTGCGATCCACACTTCATTAAATGTTTGTACATTCGTATAAGAACTTACTTTTTGTTAAACTCTTTTAATAAAAATGCAAAGCAATCCAGTCTTAAACTTGTAAAGTTTCTGTGTAAAAAAAATATTAAATTGTAAATTATTAATACTAGTGTTTATTTTAAACACATGCAACGATTCACCCATTCGGCATTCTAAGCAAAGATGACTTGATCCGAAACTTTTTGCTCTCTGAGAGCGCTCTAAATGTGTAATTTTTTATAACAGTGTCCAGTGGTGCCAGTTTTGCGAAGATAATATTTGGACATTTTGATTTAAACTTTGGTTATTTTGTGCTTTTTTACATTAAGTCATGTAAATGTGCCAAGAAAAGGTTTACTTTATGAATGTTTTTCTTACATCGTACTATTTCACAGTTTTTTTTTCTTAATAAATGTGGATATTTGAAGCAAATAACCAATTTACCATCGAAATACCCGCTCAATTTCAAAACGATATTATTCGCACTAATAGGGAAATTAAAGTAAACTGTAGCCATCAGCAAATCCTACGACACATTTCCTTGTGATTAGCATTTTATACTCTTATTTATTACGTTTTTACCGCCTTTTTAACTAAAATCCCAAATCACAAATAAAAATCCTATTGTTTTCTGTCAATATATTTCATCTGGTAACCAGATTTTTCGCTGCGTCTGCTGGCAGATGTTCCTCGATTATGCAGTGCTGCCAAGTCGCAACACATAATCAGTACCCCCGATAGGTGGCGCGCGAGAGAGTTTCAAATCAAGTCATCTTTGATATGTATGCACAAGCAATGTAAACTTCCTAATGGCTGGTTTTCATTAGGTCAAAATATGACATCAAATGGTGGCATACTAATGGAAAAGGGCTGGCATATGGTGTCAATTGCGTTTGCAGTCAGTTTTGACGACTCATTGTCATATAAAATGACAAGCATGTGATGCTTATATCAGCTGTTCGTTCGACAACATGTTGGCAAATTGGTGTCATTCGTCGAACGAACAGCTGATATAAGCATCACAAATTAAAAGTTTTGTGAAATTTGTAAAAATGTAATTTATTAATTATTGCAATGCTTTTTAATGGTAGATTAGCCTGTTAGAGGGGCACATTTGCTCAGCTTTTACAGTCCTTATTTTTAACAATTCTAGCAATGAGGAAAAATGAAAAGAAATTATTTTGATTTGTAATTTATTTGATTGAAAAAAACCAAACAGAAAAGTCGTGGAAAAAAACTAATTGAGTAGGAGAATTGCTTAAAAATGTCATTAGTGTCATTAACGGCTTTCCTGTAGTATTTATATCATGGTCACAATGTATCAGCTGATCAGCTGTCAAACAAATTTACTTTGCGATTGACATCAGTGATGAAAACAGGGATGCAATCGATTGACACGAACATTTGACGACACTCATTGACATGCACCGCTTTATCGACTTCATGTCAGTTTAAGAGACGTAATGAAAACTCATTTGACACCAAATTTCTATGGTGGCAGTTGAGTCAATTTTTGAGGTCCAGTATCAGGAAGAAAAATGGTTGCTGGATGCCAAACACCAAAACACATTGTGCCAATGCATTATTGAAAAATATATTGGAAGCCAAAAAAATTGATGTATGGAGAAATGCCTCTATTAAAGGTAGTAATTTAGAAATTGTTGGAAAAAATGGAAATATATAAGTTTTTAGTGGATCTGTCATCTTTGATTCTAAACCACTCGTATAAATCTTCGCTACCCTATCAACACAACAACAACTAAGCAACTGAGTGAAATAATTTGTAAACACACAGCGACTGTGCTTCTCACTCACTACACTGCTTGCTTTTATAGCAGATTATACAAACAACTCCACTTGCATTTGATTCGGTTTACACTGATCCGAAAGGCAATTGATCTGTAACCCGTTTCTATAACCTTTCGTTATAATAACGATCGATTTGCTATCGCAAGCACTGTGTATCAATACAAAGTGTAAACTCTTCTGCATAGACGTCAAAATTAATAACAAGTGTGATATCATAGGCATAGGCGTGAAAATTTCAAAGTGAGTTTAGTCACCTGTTTTTAATTTCCTTTTTTGTCTCACTTCTTTCCATCTTCCCATCTCTTTCTACCATTAGGTAAAATATAGGAGACCACCATGTTGATGTGTGCAGGATGTTAAACAACGCCATTGCTTTTCTGTTATTCGGTGCTGGCGACATTTTAATATGTGCAGGATGTAAACAAACCGACATTTTAATGTGTGTTGTCAAAAGAAGAGTTCACACTTGTTATTGATACACAATGATCGCAAGGCTCGTATCGCTTTCGATATGAAAAATGTTTCTGTAACTCACTTAATTCACCTTGCGATAACATAGTGGTACATTAACAAACAAAGTGCAGTGAATTTCCAAATTGTTAATAATTAAGGTAATTGTCTACTTTAGTTGTCAACTGCTAATAAATTACCTAAAATTACGGAAGGGGGCGCAAAAGAGGGGGTTTGGCCTCAGGATCACGAATCCGGAAGCGGTTTTTTAATATTTTGCTTCTCTGAAGAGACATTTGCAATCAAAGTTGCAAGTTTTCATGTGGTTATTGTAATTTTATTAGGCTGTACGGTTCAGGCAATCACTTGGACTTGGGATGGCGTAGCCCAGCGATATTTTTTATAAGCGCGGCCGGAGGCCGCCAACTCACAAAGGTGGGTATTTATTTTCTTTAGGGGTCAACTGCTAATAAATTAGCTAAAATTATGGGAGATAGCTCAAAAGACGGGATTTGGCCTCAGGATCACGAATCCGGAATCGCTTTTTTAATTTTTTGTTTTAGTAAAAAGTTTGGTCAAAAAACGCAAAATTACCCGGGTCCGATACCAAAATTCGGGCGGAATCCATGGTATTTATCTGCAGAACACGTTTCTGAGCTTATTATAAATAAACCTGGGCTCCGCCATCCCAAGTCCGGTTGGTTGCCTGAACCATGGCAACGTGCCACGGTACGCATTCTCTCGCACGTTTTTAGGTACAGCCTAATAAAATTACACAACCACATGAAACTTGCAACTTTGATTGCAAATATCTCTTCAGAGAAGCAGAATATTAAAAAAGCGTTTCCGGACTCGTAATCCTGGGGCCAACCCCCGTCTTTTGAGCTATCTCCCGTAATTTTAGCTAATTTATTTGCAGTTGACCCCTAAAGGAAGCAAATACGACGGCTTCCCATACATTGTGGCTCATGGAGGCACTGTTGGGACCGCCAAAAATCCCCATTGCCACTTTTTATTGGCCTTCATTAGCTCCAAAAGTTTTACTTTTTGGTTTTTTGTGATTTTTCCAGTCCTGCTTTTTTTCTATAAACTAAAAAATTAATTAGAAAACAAAAAATCTAAATTAGTTACCAACTGTAGTGTACTCATACAAACATACGTACATAGCATGCAACAGCCACGACCCACATGCATGTCTGTTTGTATGACTGCATTTGAAAAATGCATTTGACACCTTCGGCCAATAGCGTAGCTTGAAGTATGTCAATGCTACGGCTGAGCCAGCGTTTATTCTAGAGCTCTGCTTGGCCTCATGCTAAGCACTTCTATTGGCTAATGTAAGAAATTGCCAAGCTGAATTTAAATTCAGCTATATAGAAGTCGAGAAAGAGGAGGAGTCAAGCAAATCACTTTCTGTGATTTGATTTGTATAAATAGAGTAAGATTTAAAAATAAAAATCAGAAATAAGTTCAGAACAAAACTCACAAGTTGTGTTCTGTGTTAATTCTCATGATCTTTTCCGGCTGTCTTTCGGGATAGCCTATGTGATCGGCTGAATCTCTCCGGCCTTTATAATATGAGAGATTTCCCTTAAAATAAAAATTATACATACACTGACCCCATAGGATCACCACACAACGAACTTCACTCATTTTCGTTTTAACGTATAATATCACGACCTTCGGAGCTAGTGATATGAATAACGCAAGAAATATCGAAAATACATACTCACCATTCATACAGAAACATTACCTTGCGATAATCATGAATCACGGTTGCATTTTGCGATATATTTGGTATCGCAAGGATACAGAAACGGGCTACAGGAACCCTTCCGTTTCCATTGCTTTGTCGTACCTGGTCTTCAAGTTTTTGCTTATAGTTCTGGGGAATGGACCAGCTTCATCCAAGGTAATCCTCTCAACCGGTGCATCTGAGTTGCACTGCCTCCTTCGACCACCTTTGCTCTGATGCACTCATCGCATTTGGCAATCCACTCCTTTACCGACTGACCGTAACCAACCCAATAAAATGTCTGCTTAATCCTCTCCAAGGTCTTCTTGACTGCTAGATGACCTCCACTTGGATCGTTATGCATTTCCCTGAGAACATCAGACACCCGCTTTCTTGGAACAACTATAAGCTTCCGAGCGCATTGACCATTCTCACTCTCTCATATTCGATGCAAACAACCGGAAACCAATTGTAAACTTTTCCATTGTGCCCAATATGACTTGGCAACTGGACTCTTCACTGACATTTCTTTTCTTGCTGGTCGCTCGTTTAGCTCAAGCCCTCGGATCACACAGGCCAGATCTGAATCTTTCTGTTGACTTCTCCGAATATTCTCAAGCAGGCATTTGTCTATCGAAGCCATTGGTCGAGGAGGTACCTTTGCGTTTCGAGTGTCCTTGTGCTTCATCTCTAATGAAACTCCTTTGGTGCAATACCCAATGTTGTGTCCAAAGATCAGAGGTACTTCTTGGCCATTGTATCTCATAACTCTATTTCTCAGGATCATGTGAATGTCTCTCACAGCCAAGAAGTCGACGCCAATGATGACTTCGTCCACAACATCTGCCACTAAGAAGTTGTGGTATGTAGTCGCATTCCCAATCGCAACTTTGCACCGCACTTCTCCATGAACCAGCTTACTTTCACCAGTTACTGTCCGCAACTTTGCATCCTGCAATGGTCTTACTCTCTTTTGGACCAAGTCACTTCTAATGATGGAATGAGATGCGCCAGTATCCACAGTGAATAACCGCTCTTCTCCGCCCAAGAAACCTCTAACAGTAACATTACTTGACTTCCTTCCGATCTGTGAGACAGAGATTATGGGGCATCCGATTGCGGGAGCCAGCCTACGCCCCTTGCGGCTGACTCTCTTTAGTTTAACGGTTGGTTGGATTGGGAGACTTGCTCATCTCCTTCAGCCTTGCGCTTACATCCGCTGGCATTACTGGAATTATTGGAGCTAGATCTAGACCCACAATAACGTGCAATATGACCAGATTTTCCGCACTTGAAGCATTTAATGGCCGCTTCATTTTTCTGTTGCTTTCAGTTTATTGCTTCTAGGATTGCGTCCATCCATTCTGGTCGTTCTACTTCCACACGATGAGCTTTGTATGCTGGCTTGGACAAAAGTGATGCTGTTTCTTGAGTTAGAGCATGTGATACCGTCTCCGCAAATGTCTCTTTGGATTTGCATAGGTGGCCCGCTTCGTCTCCACGTCACGTATTCCATTTATGAAACTTTGGATTTTCACCCTCTCGATGTATTCCACTGGTGCGTCTGCGTTTGCTAGATGAGCCAACCTCTCGATGTCCGATGCAAACTCCTGTAATGTTTCGTTAGCCTTCTGGAAGCGATTCTGTAGCTCTATTTGATGTATCTGCCTTCTATGCTCGCTGCCGTAACGTCTTTCAACGGCTCCCATCAACGCTTCATAGTTGTTTCTTTCAGCGTCCGGAATAGTCTGTAAGATTTCGGCTGCAGGTCCTTTCAATGCCACAAATAAAGCAGCGAGTTTGTCCTCAGCGCCCCAGTTGTTCACAGCTGCTGTCTTCTCAAATTGTAGCTTTAATATCTGGAAAGGAACAGAACCGTCAAAGGATGGGGTTTTTACCTTGGGCGTGCTTGTGGAAACACTTGGATGATTCAGCTGCAACTCCTGGATACGAGATTTTAATGCATCCACCTCGGCCTCGATCTTATCTTGTCGTCCCCTGAAAACTTCTAGCTGCGATGAGACTCTTTGCTCTTGTACCTCTAGTTTTAACGTTATGCGTGTTTCCTGTTCCATCAACTCTTCCTTGATCTGTGACGTCATGTACGTCTTCGTTTCTTCCAACTGAGATGACATGCTTGATGTTATGTTATTTGACATCTGAGCTACGGCAGCCAATAAAGAGTTTGTGTCCACATTTGCCACTGAATCCGAGGTATCCTTTTTCTCTTCCACTTTCGCTACCTCATCCACGAGCTGAAAAACATGGTCGTCAACGTTGATTCCCTCTGCTTCCATAGCCTCTCGCAACCGTGATTGTAGCTCTGCTTTATTGCCTGCTGTTGTCAGTCCACGCCGTTCCAACTCATTTTTGAGTTGCTGGATCTTCAATTCACTCAACTTTGCCATGTCCTTGGTAGCCTTGCAATGTATTGGCTATCCTTAGAATGTCCTTGTTATCCTTGCTATTCTTTCAATGCCCTTGTTATCCTTACAATGTCCTTGTTTATTTAACAATGCCGCTTCTGACACCAATTGTGACGAATTCGATGATTCCTCGATTATTTTCCCTGAGTTCGATCACTGTACGTTAAATAAAACACTCAGATTCTGCTTAATAAGTAGTACGCTTTATTCACTACTAAAAACCGTAGTACAATATCGCGGGTTAATTCACTGTTTAGTACTACACTGTACAACACTTCAAAATAAACTGATTGAAGTGCGTTGTCTTGGCGCGGTTTATATACCCTAGCAGACAGCAGCTTCATAACCTAGAAACGTGTACACACCTCTGTGCTATTCGCGCAAAAGTGCTCTCGAAACATTTATCTATCGTCATCTCCTCTTTGTGTCACATTCGCACTCTCTCGCTCTCGCGTCATGTACCTAAACAACTGTAGTTGTCGTAGTGACGCTAGTGGTGGAAATACGCTAGAGTTGGGAGATGAGCGATTCTTGAGAACATGCGCCACAATACGATGGCATGGTAGTGTAGATTAGACCAGCCTAGACATCTGGGTTGAGCGTTCATTTTTTCCTATAAGAGACCGGGGGTTTAATCTACAACTTTTTATGTAAACAACTTCGACGCACTTTTTTTTATCTTTACATGTTTCCTTTTTTCAGCATAGTGCAGTGTGCGAAAGTCAACACGTTTATTCTAATGAGATAACTTTTATTTTAAATTTTTACGGGAAAAATGCAGAAAACAAAAATGATACACATAATATTTGGTGGAAAGTACCCAAGATTACTGCCAATAGCATCAGTGTTCCTTCGACGAGCACTGAAGATAACACTTGCAATTCACCAAACGAGCCGAAGGCGAATTTGGATTTTGTCCAGGGCGAATATTTATTTTGACAATCTGCCCACAAATTTACAAAAACAAAATATATGGGAATTCGCCTTTACCTCAACCTGTATTATTGAACCATGGTTCTACGTGAGATGCAAGCTTATTTCGAGATGCAAGCTTATTTCGGTTACAGCACAAATCATCGTGTGTTAGCGATTAATTAGGTTGGGCTGTTGGACCTTTTAGATAAAAAAAGACGTATCCGTTTCTTGAATGATATCCGTAATTATGTCATGTTTGTTTTAAACCATCTCTAAAAATATCAAAATGTAGGTAATATGTTTCATTATAAAGACAAATGAAACGCAATAATGATTTGACATTTCGCATTAAACAACTGAACAAAAGTAATCTAATGATACTCCAAAAACTTCTTCTACGACCTCTAAGATCTCTATGTCTCGACAAACAAAGATCACGCTCAATAAGTCCCTCATCATACCAGTCCTGATGCACGGCTCCTAATCATGGACAGTGTCAAGAGAAGATGAAATGGCCCTTGGAGTATTTGAGAGAAAAGTTCTTCGGAAGATTTATGGTCCTCCTGTGATACCAACGGCGAGTACCGAAGGAAATTTAACGATGAGCTGTACGAGCTTTACGCAGACCTGACCATAGTCCAGCGGATTAAAGCCCAAAGGCTCCGCTGGTTAGGACATTTTATGCGAATGGACAATAACCCGAATGGAAATGAAACGAAATACCGACAGTCACTACTAGAATTTGAACTCGGAGTAAAAAATGATTAAGGCTCATTAAAATCGGACTTAAAATGGCGACGTATTGTCGAAAAAAGTAAATAGCCCATCGGGGGGGCGTGGCAAAAAAAAAAACATTTTTTTTGCGATCGCCTCCAAAATATCTTTAATCCTAGGGGTGGACTAAACACTTTTTTGTCGATCCACCCTAATGGACAAAGAAGATCCAGCACAGAAGGTTTTCCTATCGACACCCGAATTCGGCAGCAGAGGAAGGGGGAGGCCTCGACTGAGATGGAGACAACAAGTGGAGGATGCCTTGAACTCCCTTGGGGTTTCCAATTGGCGCCAGTTATCGTTAAAAAGGAATGACTGGGCAGCTTTGATACGAAATGGCCAAAATCGCCTGGGCGGTTAAGCGTCAATAAATGACGCAAGCCAAGATTAGAAGCTTTTAAAGAGGATAAAGAGCGTAACAATATGCCACAATTGTTTTTAAAATAATTTGCTTGACTAGGGTCCTATAGAGGACTAAACTTTGTAAAAAATCAAAAAATGGTGGTTTTTTTGACACATGTTCAGTCTAATGTCAACATCAAACCCGAAGACGGGTTGGGAAGATTTTGCTCTTAATATACATATGTGTCACACTTTCTCATGTGTCACAACTTTACCACAGGTTTTCTACTAAACTAGGCGTAATTTTTCCTTGAAAATTAGAGCACATATAGGCCTTGGTGACTACATCTAATTTCTAACGGAAGTCCAAAAATATTAAGCCATATTAAAATGAGAATAGATTAAACATAAAATGTCACAACCCTAAAATGTCACAACTTTTTATTCTACTGGGTTTGATACAGTTGTTTTTACAAGTATAGTATATAAATTGAAACACCATGAAATATCTGTCGTCGTGTAGATGAAAATAGTGATCTGTTACCAGAAAATAATGGTCAACCTTCACATAAAACCCGTTGGTAAACTGACGAAGCGGCAAATCCAAGAGCGACGAAAAAAAAACAATTTTTTATCGATTCACTTACACAGAGCCAAATAATCCTCATAAAAATAAGAAGATTGTCTCTTTGAACAGCTTCTAGGCCCAAAAAGAGGAAAGAAGTCAGAGACGAAGATATTTCCATAAAGATTTCTTCTTATTTTTGGGAGGTAAATCTTTTTAATTTTATTTAAAAGTATACCTTCGTACATTAAATAGAAAACTTCTTACTTTATTTTTCTAAGACATTTCCATAGAGATTTCTTCTTATTTTTGGGAGGTAATTTTTTTTAATTTTATTTAAAAGTAGGTATACCTTCTTACAATAAGTAGAAAACTTCTTACTTAATTTTTCTAAGACATTTCCATAGAGATTTCTTCTTACTTTTGGGATGTAAATCTTTTTAATTTTATTTAAAAGTAGGTACAATAAGTAGAAAACTTCTTACTTAATTTGTCTAATGCTATGGATACAAACATGGAGATTACCTCCAATAAATCTTCTTTAATCAGATCCAAATTTTACCCTGATACACACAAACTTGAAGATTAACAATAAGCGCACTAGATGGCTTTGGTTGTAGTACTTGCGGTTTAAAATAGATGTCGCTCTTTTTTGGTGACATCTAGTGTCCAGTAGCGGCGAACTCGTAATTTTGGTAGTGGTCGTTGCGATGTTTGTTTATTTATCGATGACAGTAGCGGTGAAATAGTTATGATATCTGCTCAAATCTTCTTAATTTTTGGGAGTTTATAATAAAGATTATGCTCAAGTTAACTCCCGAAAGCAGAGATAATTCGGAATTGGCGCTAATGTATCAGCCGTATAAGACATTTCCATAGAGATTTCTTCTTATTTTTGGGAGGTAAATCTTTTTAATTTTATTTAAAAGTATCTAATCTAATCTTGGCTTGCGTCATGATGACGCTTAACCGCCTAGGCGATTTTGGCCGTTTCGAATCAAAGCACGCCAGTCATTCCTTTTTAGCGATAACTGACGCCAATTGGAAACCCCAAGGGAGTACAAGTCATCCTCCACCTGTTGTTTCCATCTCAGTCGAGGCCTTCCCCTTCCTCTGCCGCCAAATTCGGGTGTCGATAGTAAAACTTTCTGTGCTGGAGCTTCTTTTTCCATTCGCATAACATGACCCAGCCAGCGGAGCCTTTGGGCTTTAATCCGCTGAACTATGGTCAGGTCTGCGTAAAGCTCGTACAGCTCATCGTTGAATTTCCTTCGATACTCGCCGTTGGCATCACGGGAAGGACCATAAATCTTCCGGAGAACTTTTCTCTCAAATACTCCAAGGGCCATCTCATCTTCTCTGGATACTGTCCATGATTCCGAGCCGTACATCAGGACTGGTATGATGAGAGACTTATAGATCGTGATCTTTGTTCTTCGAGAGAGGACTTTACTTCTCAATTGCCTACTCAGTCCAAAGTAGCACTTGTTGGCAAGAGTGATTCTCCGTTGGATTTCTAGACTGATATTATTTTCGGTGTTAATGCTGGTTCCCAAATAGACGAAATCTCTCACCGTTTCAAACTTGTAGCCATCAACGGTGACTTGGCTGCCAAGGCGCAGGTGCGCCGATTCTTTCTTTGATGACAGTAGGTGCTTCGTCTTGTCCTCGTTCACCGCAAGACCCACTTTTTTCGCTTCTTTATCCAGCCCAGAGAAGGCAGCACTTACGGCGCGGTTGTTAAGGCCAATGATATCAATATCATCGGCATACGCCAGCAATTGTACGCTCTTGTAGAAGATTGTGCCATTGCGGTTTAGCTCTGCTGCTCGAATTATCTTCTCCAGCATCAGGTTGAAGAAATCGCACGAAAGGGAGTCGCCCTGTCTGAAGCCTCGTTTGGTTTCAAATGGCTCAGAGAGGTCCTTCCCGATTCTGACGAAGCTGTTGGTATTGCTCAGCGTCATTTGGCAAAGCCGTATAAGCTTTGCAGGGAAGTCAAACTCAGACATGGCGGTATACAGGCAACTCCTTTTTGCGCTGTCAAAAGCGGCTTTAAAATCGACAAAGAGGTGGTGTGTATCGATCCTTTTATCATGGGTCTTCTCCAGGATTTGGCGTATCGTGAAAATCTGGTCGATGGTAGACTTACCAGGTCTAAAGCCACACTGATAAGGTCCAATCAGTTTGTCCACGATGGGCTTCAGTCTTTCACACAATAGGCTAGAAAGAACCTTATATGCGATATTAAGAAGACTGATTCCGCGGTAGTTGGTGGGGTTAGCGGGATCGCCTTTCTTGTGGATTGGGCAGAGCACACTTAAATTCCAATCTGGAGGCATGCACTCGTCTGACCATATTCTGCATAAGAGCTGATGCATGCTTTTTACCAGCTCTTCGCCTCCGTGTTTGAACAGCTCGGCGGGTAGTCCGTCTTTTCCAGGCGCTTTGTTGTTTTTGAACCGGGATATAGCTATCCTCACTTCTTCATAGTCAGGTGGTGGGACGACCTTTCCATCGTCAGGGATTGGGGTATCGGGTTCAACGTCTCCCTCGCAATTTAGCAGTGAGGAGAAGTGCTCCCTCCATAATTTAAGTACACTCTGGACGTCGGTTACCAGGTCGCCATTATTGTCCTTACAGGAACTTGCCCCGGTCTTTAAACCTTCCGTCATCCGCCGGATCTTTTCATAGAATTTTCGGGCATCGTTCCTGTCAGCCAGCGTCTCAAGCTCCTCACACTCACGCCTTTCGGCCTCACGTTTCTTTTTTCTGAAAAGGCGTCTCTCTTCCTTCTTCGCCTCACGATAGCGTTGCCATACACTGCGGGTTGCGCCCGTTCGCAACGTCTCCCTGTATGCAGCGTCCTTTTTTTCCGAGGCTGTGGTGCATTCCTCATCGTACCAGTTGTTCTTGCGGGCTCGCCGAAACCCTATAGTGGCTTCAGCGGCGGTACGTAATGAGTATGAGATATGCTTCCATTGCTCGGTTACATCGTTAGGTCGAGGATTGCTCTCCGATAGCAGGTGTGAGAGTCGAGTGGAGAAATTATCAGCTGTCTGTGTCACGCGCAGCTTCTCGATGTCAAACTTTCCTTCCGTTACTGTGCGTACTTTCTTCGCTGCACAGAGGCGTGTGCGTATCTTGGCTGCAACAAGATAATTGTCCGAGTCGATATTGGGACCGCGTAGGGTACGCACGTCTAGAACGGTGGAGCTGTGTCTGCCGTCGATCATGACATGATCAATCTGGTTTCTTGTTCTTTGATCAGGGGACAGCCAGGTAGCTTGGTGTATTCGCTTATGCTGGAACCTGGTACTACTGATGACCATATTGCGGGAAGCGGCGAAGTCAATCAACCTAGTGCCGTTGGGGGATGTTACATCGTGGAGACTGAATTTTCCAACTGTAGGACCAAAGACTCCTTCCTTGCCCACCTTGGCATTAAAGTCGCCGAGCACGATTTTGATATCATGCAGGGGGCAGCGATCATAGGCTTGTTCAAGTTTATCGTAGAAGGAGTCCTTCTCTGCGTCGTCCGTTTCCTCAGTCGGCGCATAGGCGCAGATAAATGTTATGTTGAAAAACCTCGCCTTGATGCGGATCGCAGCGAGACGCTCGTCCACAGGAGTGAACGCTAGTACTTGGCGGCAAAGTCTCTTTCCCACCACAAATCCTACACCACGCGCTTTGCCGCGTGTCTGGCCGCTGTAGTATACGTCACAAGGACCGATGGCCGTCTTTCCTTGCCCCGTCCATCGCATTTCCTGCAGGGCGGTGATGTCAGCCTTTGCGCTCGCGAGGACATCAACCAGTCGGGCAGCGGTACGCTCCCTAGAAAGGGTCCGGACATTCCACGTACATGCCCTAATATCCTTCTCATTGTCCTTACTTCGTTTTGCCGGGTCGTCAACATTAAAAGGGGTTCTCATCCGAGGCTTTTTCGATTTTTTCATTGGACTAGATTTTTTACGTGGCGGGTCCCAAACCCAGCGCACAACCCGTTTCGGGGTTTTGAAAATATTTTTACACATTTATATAGCGAGCCGCTTGCTTCAAGACAGACGCCCGCTTGCAGCCGCACCTCATGGTGAACAGACGCTGCCCAAAAGACCTCGGTGAGCCCTTAAACCAAGTATGTCAGAGTGGCCCCACCGAGGCTCCCTCTCTTTCTGCCGCGAGCCTAGAATAGCTCACGTTGCCCAGAGTGTACGAACGAGGACGCAAGAGTCGGGATTGGGCAAGGTCACACAGCAACCACACCCCAATACACTCCATATTATTTAAAAGTATACCTTCTTATATTAAATAGAAAACTTCTTACTCAATTCTTTACGCATTATTGTTTTCGACTGAATTATCTCCGCTTTCGGGAGTTAACTTATTATGGTCAAGTTCATTATAAACTCCCAAAAATTAAGAAGATTTGAGCAGAAATCATAACTATTTGGCCGCTACTGTCATCGATAAATAAACAAACATCGCAACGACCACTACCAAAATTACGAGTTCGCCGCTACTGGACACTAGATGTCACCAAAAAAGAGCGACATCTATTTTAAACCGCAACTACTACCAAAGAGAATATATCAACAAGAGCCGTCACTCGTTATAAAGGCAAGGAAAAAGATGGATGCCGTTTTCTTTCAGGGTTTCAGTAATTTTGTTTTCCTCAGTTTTGTGAATTCGACAGCTGGTAAATTTTTGCTTCGACTCTTGTGTTGTTTCAGTTCTCGTCTATTTCCTTTTACACATTTTGTTTTGATTAGACAATAACATATTTATATCGAAATTACCGAAACCCTGAAAGAAAACGGCATCCATCTTGTTCGTTGCTTTCATAACGAGTGGTGGCTCTTGTTGATATATTCTCTTTGCTACTACAACCAAAGCCATCTAGTGCGCTGATTGTTAATCTTCAATTTTGGATCTGATTAAAGAAGATTTATTGGAGGTAATCTCCGTGTGTGTATAAATAGCATTACATATATATATGTATGTATGTATGCTCTCAGAGTGCGAGACAAGTGTGGAAAGATGACTTGATCCGAAACTTTTTGCTCTCTAAGAGCGCTCTAAATGTGTAATTTTTTATAACAGTGTCCAGTGGTGCCAGTTTTGCGAAGATAATATTTGGGCATTTTGATTTAAACTTTGGTTATTTTGTGCTTTTTTACATTAAGTCATGTAAATGTGCCAAGAAAAGGTTTACTTTATGAATGTTTTTCTTACATCGTACTATTTCACAGTTTTTTTTTTCTTAATAAATGTGGATATTTGAAGCAAATAACCAATTTACCATCGAAATACCCGCTCAATTTCAAAACGATATTATTCGCACTAATAGGGAAATTAAAGTAAACTTTAGCCATCAGCAAATCCTACGACACATTTCCTTGTGATTAGCATTTTATACTCTTATTTATTACGTTCTTACCGCCTTTTTAACTAAAATCCCAAATCACAAATAAAAATCCTATTGTTTTCTGTCAATATATTCCATCTGGTAACCAGATTTTTCGCTGCTTCTGCTGGCAGATGTTCCTCGATTATGCAGTGCTGCCAAGTCGCAACACATAATCAGTAACCCCGATAGGTGGCGCGCGAGAGAGTTTCAAATCAAGTCATCTTTGATATGTATGCACAAGCAATGTCAACTTCCTAATGGCTGGTTTTCATTAGGTCAAAATATGACATCAAATGGTGGCATACTAATGGAAAAGGGCTGGCATATGGTGTCAATTGCGTTTGCAGTCAGTTTTGACGACTCATTGTCATATAAAATGACAAGCATGTGATGCTTATATCAGCTGTTCGTTCGACAACATGTTGGCAAATTGGTGTCATTCCTCGAACGAACAGCTGATATAAGCATCACAAATTAAAAGTTTTGTGAAATTTGTAAAAATGTAATTTATTAATTATTGCAATGCTTTTTAATGGTAGATTAGCCTGTTAGAGGGGCACATTCGCTCAGCTTTTATAGTCCTTATTTTTAACAATTCTAGCAATAGTTCTAATCGCAAATTGAGGAAAAATGAAAAGAAATTATTTTGATTTGTGATTTATTTGATTGAAAAAAACCAAACAGAAAAGTCGTGGAAAAAAAACCAATTGAGTAGGAGAATTGCTTAAAAATATAATTAACGGTTTTACCTGTAGTATTTATATCATGGTCACAATGTATCAGCTGATCAGCTGTCAAACAAATTTACTTTGCGATTGACATCAGTGATGAAAACAGGGATGCAATCGATTGACACGAACATTTGACGACACTCATTGACATGCACCGCTTTATCGACTTCATGTCAGTTTAAGAGACGTAATGAAAACTCATTTGACACCAAATTTCTATGGTGACAGTTGAGTCAGTTTTTGAGGTCCAGTATCAGGAAGAAAAATGGTTGCTGGATGCCAAACACCAAAACACATTGTGCCAATGCATTATTGAAAAATATATTGGAAGCCAAAAAAATTTACGTATGGAGAAATGCAGAAATGCCTCTATTAAAGGTAGTAATTTAGAAATTGTTGGAAAAAATGGAAATATATAAGTTTTTCAGACACGATTGAAGTCTTAGTGGATCTGTCTCAGAACTATATGATATCATAAATTTCAAAACATTAGATGGCCCACATTTTCACTTTTATTGGCTTTATAATGGTTTTAAGAAAAAAATAATTGTTAATTTAATTTTTTTTTTTAGTTCAGAGTAAAATTTAATACGTAAATTTGAATGTATAGAAAGAACTCTAATACATTTATTTAAGTTTACTTTTTCATGTGGCGTATTAATATATCGACTAGCTGACCCGGCAGACGTTGTCCTGCCCAAACATTAATTTGTTTTCATTTATTAAATGTGACTCGCCCTTCTAATTTCAGCTCCACAACCTTCTTTCCGTCCTTCTCCTTCATCCTTTACCTATGCTTAAATCACTTGTCACCACCTTTCATTTAATACTCATATCGCACTGAGGCACCCTCCTGGTTGAGATTTTAATTAATATCTCGAAAACGGGGTCTCATATTGGACTGAAAAGTACACAATTTTAAAACACTTATCAATACCTTTCATTCGATGCCCATATTGAACGAACACTTAATAAGGTTACCCTGGTCCACATTTTGAGCGATATCTCCAAAAACTTTTCAAATGCCTTTATTTATTTTTTATCGTATAACCATCTCGAGCTGATACGAAATCTCGCTTCCAAATTTTCCGCCGTATTTTGTAAGGCATCGCTCACCGTGACTGAATTTTTGATGACGTATAAATGGAGAGTGAAACAATTTGGCATCCTTTTTTTAAATAGTAAGATTTGTCCTTACTTCTGTCAACAATATCCATTACAACAAGGCGACCTATCTCCTTTGATTGACCTTTTATACGTCATCAAAAATTCAGTCACGGTGAGTGATGCCTTACAAAATACGGCGGTTTATTTTATTATGTCCAGCCGTTATCATAATAAATGCTAGCATAAATGAAGCAAAGTCCAAAAGAAACCTGTGGCCTTAGCCTTTCGTTTGATACCAATTTTGTGCGAATATTCGAAAGTTTACGTGCAACCCCATTTCGACCGATAATTCTGTTATCGATAAATATATCGAAATGAACCACATTTTGAACGCTTATTCTGTTATCGATAAATATGTCGAAATGAAATAGATACCAAATGAAAGCTGCGGTCTTCCCCTATCGTCAAAGAGAATATATCAACAAGAGCCGTCACTCGTTATAAATGCAAGGAAAAAGATGGATGCCGTTTTCTTTCAGGGTTTCGGTAATTTTGTTTTCCTCAGTTTTGTAAATTCGACAGCTGCTAAATTTTTGTTTCGACTCTTGTGTTTTTTCATTTCTCGTCTATTTTCTTTTACACATTTTGTTTTGATTAGACAATAACATATTTATATCGAAATTACCGAAACCCTGAAAGAAAACGGCATCCATCTTTTTCGTTGCTTTCATAACGAGTGGTGATACCAATTTTGTGCGAGTATTTCAAAGTTTACATGAAACCACATTTTGACCGATACCTCTGTTATCGAAAAATATATCGAAATGAACCAAAGTCACAATGAAATCTGTGGTCTCCCCAATTCGTTTGAAACCAATTTTGTGCGAATATTCCAAAGTTTACCCGAAACCATTGTGTATCAATACCAAGTGTAAACTCTTCTGCATAGACGTCAAAATTCCAAAATGAGTTTAACACCTGTTTGAGATTGTGGTTAATAACAAGTGTGATATCATAGACATAGTCGTGAAAACTTCAAAGTGAGTTTAGTCACCTGTTTTTAATTTCCTTTTTTGTCTCACTTCTTTCCATCTTCCCATCTCTTTCTACCATTAGGTAAAAGATAGGAGACCACCATGTTGATGTGTGCAGGATGTTAAACAACGCCATTGCTTTTCTGTTATTCGGTGCTGGCGACATTTTAATATGTGCAGGATGTAAACAAACCGACATTTTAATGTGTGTTGTCAAAAGAAGAGTTCACACTTGGTATTGATACACAATGCCCGTCAAATCACAATTGTCAAAACACACATCCATGTCAAAAATCTGGGTTGCTGTTGTGGTTTCTGCAAACCAGGGTTTTGTGCAGGACCGCGAAACAATGAGACAGGGTTCTTGTTTGCAAAAAAGTGTTGCTGTGTTGCACAACTTTTTCATTCCAATTTGTAGGGAAATTTTTAAGCGAATCTTTAAACTTACACTTTTATTATATTTTGCAAAAAATACAAAACTTAAAACGATTAAATTTTATTTATTTTACAGGAAAAATTTTAATGTTCGAAATAAGATACCAGAAAATGAGAACACAATTTTTTTAGATAGATTTAGGGTACTCACAGTCCCATATTAACAGCCCTGCTAATATTGCCAGCTGGCAATATCTTGACAATTTACCAGGTGTCAAATATTTTGTTTTTGTTTTGCCTGCAAATAGAAGATACCACTTTGTGGCAATATTGCCGGGCTTGTGCCTATGTTTAAATTTTGTGGTAAAATTGAAAATTGTCACTTTGCTTTGTTTTCAAAAAAAAATTGTTATGACTAAATAAAGAGAAAGAGAAAATGTATGTTTTTTCATATTTTGAGTTTATTTAAATAATTTGAATACGTTTATTCATATTTTCAGATTGAATTCAGACGTGAACTAACAAAAGCCGTGTGGAAGGCTAAACGGGGGTGCTCACAGTCGCCACATGGTAAGGTGGCAAAGTTAAAACGTTTCAAGATTAGCAGATGACTGTGAGTTCCCTAATTGTTTTCAATTTATAAACCAAGGACCTATCAAAATTAAGGCCGTGAAATTTCGCCAGCATAATGCAATTGGCCTGTCGTGACATGTTGTTAGCAGTTTCAATTTTTTTGTTGCCTTTTGCAGTACGTTTTTAAATCTTTACAAATTCTAAGAAGTAGCAAATAATTCCTGAAAAGAGAGTGCTACAAGTTCAAAATGTAAAATAAACTTTATAAATTACAACTCTAAAGGCTGGTTTTCATTATGTCAAAAGGTGTAAAATTTCATCGACTTTATCAAGATTCGGTTGCTTATTTGGTATTTGTCTACTTAAATATAAATTAGCTAAAATTATGGGAGGGGGCTCAAAAGGCGGACTTTGGCCTCAGGATCACGAATCCGGAAGCGCTTTTTTTTTAATATTTTGCTTCTCTGAGGAGATATTTGCAATCCAAGTTTCAAGTTTTCATGTGGTTGTTGTATTTACATTAGACTGCGCCTAAAAACGTCAAAAAAAGTGCGTACCGTGGCACGGTTCAGGCAACACCCCGGACTTGGGATGGCGTAGCCCAGGTTATAAGGACGGCCGAAGGCCGCCAGATCATAATGATGTTCTGCACATAAATACCATGGATTCCGCCCCAATTTTGGTATCTAACCCGGGCCAATGTTCGTTTATTTGACCATAACTTTTCACTGAAACCCCCTTCCATAATTTTAGCTAATATATTAGCAGTTGACAGCTAAAGTAGACAATTACCGCATTTTTCGATAAAGTCGATAGAAATTATCAAAATTTTACCTAATGAAAACCAGACTTAAGAAGTTTTCAACTATTATTTTTCACCTTATTTTATAAATTTAGAGAACTATTACCCCTTTATTTACTACTAATTTTTTTACGAAATCGAATGCAACTCGGCGCTAAATGATACTATTTTCCAAAAAAGCAACTCTGATCATCAGGTGTTAAACTCACTTTGAAAATTTGACGTTTATGCAGAAGATTCCACACTTGTACTGATACACAATGGATGTTGAAGAGCCACAAACATTAACTGTCAGTCACAAACTTACGTTTTTATAATTAGTAAGATAAGATATATTTATATCACAACTAGCAACCCGCTCCGGCTTCGCACGGAAAAATGTAAATTACATGGAATTCAGTACGGCAATAAAGCTTTCGGCAAAATCAGTCCGCCAATACGTCAGCTGCGTCACGTACGTCAATTTCAGAGCAATTTCTACTTTGACGTATCCGTCTTATCTGGCGTTACGCATACAAACATACGCAGTCTACTTTGCTGTCAGTTATTTCGACGTACGTGACGTACGTCACGGATTGATTCTGCTGAACGCTTAAGGCCATGAATTGAAAATACATTCATACATACATACTGTGGCGAATGTTCTCAAGAATCGCTCATCTCCCAACTCTAGCGTATTTCCATCACTAGCGTCACTACCACAACTATAGCTGTGAACGCGAGAGGCAGGTTTGCGAATATGGCACAAAGAGGAGATGACGGTAGATAAACGTTTCGAGAACACGGTTGCGCGATTAAACCAGAAATGTGTAGACATTTCTAGGTTGTGAAGCTGCTGTCTGCTAGGGTATATAAACCGCGCAAAGACAACGCAAATCAGTCAGTTTATTTTCAAGTGTTGTATAGTGAAGTACTGAACAGTGAGTTAACCCGCGATATTGTACTACGGTTTTTAGTAGTAAATAAAGCGTACTATTTATTAAGCAGAATCGGAGTGTTTTATTTAACGTACAGTGATCGAACTCAGGGAAAATAATCAAGGAATCATCGAATTCGTCACAATTGGTGTCAGAAGCGGTATTGTTAAATAAATACAAGGACATTGAAAAGGATAACAAGGACATTGAAAAGGATAACAAGGACATTGAAAAGGATAACACGGACATTGAAAAGGATAACAAGGACATTGTAAAGGTAACAAGGATATGGCAAAGTTTAATGACTTGAAGATCCAACAACTCAAAAACGAGTTGGAGAAACGTGGAATGGTAACAACAGGCAATAAGCCAGAGCTACAATCACGTCTACGCGAGGCTATGGAAGCGGAAGGAATCAACGTTGACGATTATGTTTTTCAGCTTTCGGAAGAGGGAGCGACGAAAATAGAAGAGCAAAAGGATACTCCGGATTCAGTAACAAACGTGGACACAAACTCTCTGTTGGCTGTATTGGCTCAGATGTCGACGAATATAACATCAAAGTTTGAAGAACAGAAGACACACATGGCATCTCAGTTGGAAGAACAGAAAACTTGCATGACATCTCGGCTGGAACAGGTGTCATCACAGATCTCCGCTCAAATGGAGGAACAGCGGTCATTTATCACTTCGCAGTTGGAAGCACAGGAGGTGTTGGTGTCCTCAAAACTGGAAGCACACCCAAGGTAAAAACCCCATCCTTTGACGGTTCTGTTCCTTTCCAGGTATTTAAGCTACAATTTGAGAAGACAGCAGCTGTGAACAACTGGGGCGCTGAGGACAAAGTCGCTGCTTTATTTGTGGCATTGAAAGGACCTGCAGCCGAAATCTTACAGACTATTCCGGACGCTGAAAGAAACAACTATGAAGCGTTGATGGGAGCCGTTGAAAGACGTTACGGCAGCGAGCATAGGAGACAGATACATCAAATAGAGCTACAGAATCGCTTCCAGAAGACTAATGAGACATTGCAGGAGTTTGCATCAGATATCGAGAGGTTAGCCCATCTGGCAAACGCAGACGCACCAGTGGAATACATCGAAAGGGTAAAAATCCAAAGCTTCATAAATGGAATACGTGATGTGGAGACAAAGCGAGCCACATATGCCAATCCAAAGAGATCATTTGCGGAGACGGTATCACATGCTCTAACACAAGAAACAGCCTCGCTTTTGAGTAAACCCACGTACAAAGCTCACCGTGTGGAAGTGGAGACGCCAAAAAATTGACAAAATCCTAGAAGCACTAAACGGGAAGCAACAGAAAAATGAAGGGGTTATTAAGTGCTTCAAGTGCGGAAAACCTGGTCATATTGCACGTTATTGTGGATCTGGATCTAGCTCCAATAATTCCAGTAATGCAAGCGGACGTAAGCGCAAGGCTGAAGGAGATGAGCAAGTCTCCCAATCCAACCAACCGTTAAACTAAAGAGAGTCAGCCGTAAGGGGCGTAGGCTGGCTCCCGCAATTGGATGCCCCATAATCTCTGTCTCACAGATCGGAAGGAAGTCAAGTAATGTTACTGTTGGAGGACTCGTGGACGGAAAAGAGCGTTTACTGACTATTGATACGGGCGCATCTCATTCCATCATTCGATCTGATTTAGTCAACAAAGAAGTGAGGCCATTACATGGAGCAAAATTGCGTACGGCGACTGGTGAGGACACTCAAGTCCAAGGAGAAATAACATGTGAAATCGGAATTGGAAATGTCACCGTACTGCACAATTTTATAGTGGCAGATATTGTTGATGAGATCATAGTTGGTTTGGATTTCTTAAGCAACCAAGGCATCAAGATCGACATGCAAAACAGGACCATGAGCTATAAGAACATGGATGTGCCACTCAAATTTGATTACGAGAACAAGTACATCAGTAAGCGGGTACTCGTGGAAGATAGTCAACAAATTCCACCGAAGTCGGAGGCAGTCGTTTGGGCAAGGATTGATGGAGATTATGGGACAAACAAATTGTGGGTTGTCGAGGCAGCAAACAATTCAAAGACGGATATACTAGTAGGAAAAACACTGGCTATGACAAAACAAGATGGACGTATACCGGTAAGAGTACTAAATGAGTTCCGATCGCCGATCAAGCTTTCCAAAGGAGCTATATTGGGACAATGTCAGGAGGTGGAGGTGATTATAAACTGTGAACAGCTCCAGGGAAATGTCTCTACCAGCAACAGTAATCTATCAGATAATATCACGGCGTGGACGCAAGAGCTCGAAGAAGACCACCAGAGTAAGGCAAACCAACTTCTACTAAAGTACTCTACCATATTTGACAAGGATGGCTCCAAACCAGGTCGGACCAATGTAGTGAAGCATCACATTGATACCGGTGACGCGAGACCAATCCGCCAAGCTCCTCGAAGTGTTCCCTTGGCCAAACGCCAAGTGGTAAGAGAAATTATACAAGAAATGAGTGACAGCGGCGTGATCGAACCATCAGCTAGTCCATGGAGCTCACCGGTAGTGCTAGTGAAGAAAAAGGATGGAAAAATGCGGTTCTGTGTGGACTACCGGAAGTTGAACGACGTAACGAAAAAGGACAGCTATCCACTACCAAGAATTGACGATACTCTGGACTCACTATCTGGTACGAAATGGTTCTCAACACTGGACTTGAAAAGCGGCTATTGGCAAGTAGAGGTGAAAGATGAGGATAAGGAAAAGACAGCCTTCAGCATTGGAGAGGGGCTGTGGCAATTTACGGTAATTCCCTTTGGACTATGTAACGCTCCAGCTACTTTTGAGAGACTCATGGATCAAGTATTGAAAGGACTGCATTGGAAAACATGTTTGGTGTACATGGATGACATCATCGTGCTGGGAAAAAGCTTTGAGGAACACCTTAAGAACTTGGAGGAAGTTTTCCAAAGGATAGCTGGCGCCGGTCTGAAAATAAGTCCCAAAAAGTGTGCATTGTTCAAGAAGGAAGTAAGTTACTTAGGTCACAAGGTTACTACGGAGGGAATTTGCACTGCTAAAGAGAAGATCGAAGCAGTAAAGGATTGGCCAAGACCGAAAAATTTACATGAGCTTCGAAGTTTCCTCGGACTGTGCACGTATTATCGTCGATTTGTACCGAATTTCGCCAGCGTAGCCAGTAGCCTTCATGAGTTCACCAGGAAGAATATGTCATTTGATTGGAAGAAGGAACATGAAGTGGCTTTCCAAACCTTGAAGGAACGGCTGTGCACTGCCCCAATGTTAGCGTATCCAATCCCAGGCTCAACATTTATTTTGGATACAGACGCGAGCGGTTACGCGATTGGAGGGGTTTTGTCACAGATTGTCGATGGGCAGGAGAAGGTAGTGGCGTACTATAGCCGCACAATTGGAAAGCCCGAAAGGAACTATTGTGTAACACGAAGAGAACTACTGGCATTGGTAGAGTGCATCAAACATTTCCACGAGTATCTCTATGGACAGCGATTCAACGTCAGGACAAACCATGCAGCGTTGAAATGGCTTTTGCAGTTCCGTAATCCGGAAGGTCAATTGGCACGGTGGATAGAGCGACTACAAAGTTATGACTTTTCCATAGAGCATCGCAAAGGCAGCAACCACGGCAATGCTGATGCAATGTCCCGGCGACCATGTAACCTAGAATGCAAGCATTGTTCGAAAGCTGAGGCCAAGGAAGATGTTATAGATGTGCGGCTAATGACTATAACATCTACGGACGAATGGAACATGGATCAACTAAGGAAGCATCAGCTAGAGGACCCAGATCTGGTACGTGTGATGCAAGGAATCGAGCAAAACGAACGACCAACAAGAGAGGAGATGTCAGCAGAAAGTCCTGTTGCCAAGTCATATTGGGCACAGTGGAACAGTCTGAAATTGGTATCCGGTTGCTTACATAGAGTATGGGAAAGCGAAGATGGTCAATGCGCTCGGAAGCTGGTAGTTGTCCCAAGGAAGAAAATCTCTGATGTTTTGAATGAGCTACATAATGGCCCAAGTGGAGGTCATCTCGGAGTCACGAAAACGTTGGAGAAAGTCAAGCAGAGATTCTATTGGGTTGGTTGCCGGCAGTCGATCGCGGAGTGGATTGCCAACTGTGAGGTGTGCATCAAAGCAAAGGGTCCGAAGTCGAGAAGTCATGGACAGATGAAGCAGTACAACACAGGTGCACCGTTTGAGAGGATTGCCATGGATGTAGCTGGCCCATTTCCTACTAGCAAACTCGGGAACAAGTACGTATTAGTTGTTATGGACTATTTCAGCAAATGGCCAGAAGTTTACCCGATTCCAAATCAAGAGGCAGAAACCATTGCAGAGGTGTTCACTAACAATTGGATAGCGAGGTTTGGTGTACCGATGGAGTTACATTCTGACCAAGGCAGGAATTTCGAATCAGTCGTATTCCAAGAAATGTGCAAGATATTGGGTATTCGGAAAACTCGAACAACTGCATTGCATCCTCAGTCAGATGGCATGGTGGAACGTTTCAATCGAACCTTGGAAGAGCACATGAGGAAAGTAGTGGATAAGTTCCAGAAAGATTGGGATACGCACATCTCCTTGTTCCTGATGGCATATCGCTCGGCAATACATGAAACAACGGGTCAGACTCCGGCAAAAGTAATTTTTGGGAATGATCTGCGGTTGCCAGCTGACTTGAAGTTTGGGATAAATGCTGATGAAGGAATAAATGCCAGGAAATCCACTAGCATCTTGGAAGAAGAAATGAGAGAAATACACGATCTTGTAAGACAACGGACGAAGATCATGAGTGATAAGATGAAAGCCAGATACGACAAAGCCATCAACTCGGAAGGTTTTAAAGAAGGGGATTTAGTGCTGTTATACAACCCACAACGAAAGAAAGGTTTGTCCCCAAAACTGCAATGTAACTGGGAAGGCCCATATAAAGTAATAAAGCGGATAAATGATGTTGTCTACCGCATACAAACTGTTGGGAGACCACGAAACAAAATGAAGGTGGTTCATCTGGGGAGGCTAGCAACGTTTGGATCGGGAAATGTGTCTGATCGGGACGATTAAGTTAATGACGAGCGGAACATGATGACTGTCGGGCTGCCACAGCGGGAAAAGGCTTTCAGAGAGGCTAAAAATCAAATTCTCATCCACAAAAACAAGATCTAAGAGCTTAGCAAGTGCATTAAAGGCATTATTAATTTGAATAAGATTACAACTTAATAGGCTATCTATAAAATTAATATAAAGCGATCGCGTAACATTAGAAGGAAACATAACCCCATTATTCTGGAGATCCAACCAGACGAAATCAGGTAAATTAAAATCCCCGAGAATACAAAAATGAGAATCACAGTTGGTTTCGCAAATATTAACAATGTTTTCGATGTGAGAGTTATATAAGCTATCCGAACTATTTGGCGGAATATATGAAACACAAATGAATGTAGATCCAGCAGTACCGAATATGCGAACACGAAGTTGATCAATTAACGAGTCATTATGTAAAAGTTGATAAGCCGAATATCGTAGATTTCTTTTTATGGCGATAAGAACTCCACCTCCTCTCCGGTGACCAGTCTTCACAAAATCCCTGTCTTTCCGAAAGGTATGAAAAAGACAAGGATTAAAAAACTCTTCATCCGAAAAGTCACTATTTAGCCAGGTTTCCACGAGGACATAAACATCATAGTCCATGCGGGACGTCGCTAAAAGAATTTCTTTAGATTTTGTGCGCATACCTCCCATATTTTGAAAGTATATTTTGAGAGAAGAGTCGGATACATTATTACGATTGGTACGATTATTACGATGAAATACATTTGCGCTAGATGTCACTGATTTTTCCTTGAAAGAAACGAAAGGGCCGAACAATGATATCAGCCGGCCACACATTCGGATTCAGAATTTTGTCATAAAAGGCCGTTGTTACTCCAAGCTTGAAGTTCACACTCTCAATACTATCCAGCGCAACCCCACTTTTTATCAGCTTACGGCAGGATAAGTGGTTACGGTCAACACCGGCATACTTTGAAACGTAATCGATGACATTCAATTCAGAGACTGTTGGTTTGAACGAGGAAATATGCAGCCATTTTTTCTTCACAACAACTTCGAGCTCAGCATTTAGATTGCGGCCATAAACGCCCCTCATGCCTCTTACCGCATTTACATTAGCGTTATCATTATTTTGCCGCACAGGGTTGGTATGACTATGTTGTGCAAAAGGCGCAGAGGTACCAGCAGCAACTTGATTAACCGTGGTATGCATAACAGATGGGGCGGACAAGAGACTAGCATAAGTTATGTTGTTAGGCGGCTCGACTGCGGTCACAGAGGAAACCGCAGTTAAAGAAATTGTCGAGGTAACACTGTTAGCTGCAGCAAAGCTAGCTATGCTATCGATTGGAGTATTCATGCTAGCGGCAAATCCACTGTTAGTTGTGCTAACAACACTTTTTGCAACCGAGGCTTTGTCACCAATTACTTCAATACTATTCGCATTGTTGTTACTCAACTCGACATTTGGATCATTATTAGAGCGATTCGGACTATTGCATATCTCTGTGCCGGCATCGGCTGCCTTGACAGATTTAGGCTGGTCGGCAGGTTCAATTTGATTAATGTTCTTAGCTCTACCTTTACTTGCATTTTTCTTTTTGTTTGTACTGAGATGCTCAAAGAACTCGGATTTAAACGAAGCAAAAGCACCAACAACCCCATCATCATAGAGCTTGTGTAAATTGAGAAGCTCAGAGCGCACAAGTTCCAGTTCGCCTAACAACCGGTTTTTGTCAGCTTGCAGAGCATGAATACACTCAACTGCACTTGCTTGCTCTACTCGCATAATTTTTAATTCAGCGAGAATAGATAGCAACACATGAAATTGGTCATTGTCATTTGCACTATTAATTTGCGGTTCAGTCTGTTGTTCTTGTTGTTGTAGAGCGACAGCATTAACCGAACGAACATCATGGTGAGTGACAGCACAATCACCACAAATATATAACTCGTCAGAGTTTTTAAAATAATCTAAGTTGGCCGCCAAAGTACCAACAACACACTGCAAGTGAAAGACCTCTTTGCACTTTTCGCACTGAACACTGCTTTTAGCGCGTTCAACTCTATGTCCACAAAAACAAGGCATATTGAGAGAAAGTTCAAATATGTATGGAATTATGTATAAGAAAAGATAATAAATTTGATTATTTTAGGTAATTGTTATTATTTTACAGATGGATTTAGATTGTTTATATTTCAATTACACAAATGAGTTCAAATTATAAATATATTGCACTACTATACAAGTAGAGTAGAATCGAAAAGCACAGAGCTCGAGTAAAACACGTCCGTACACGACAAAGAAAATTTTCAAGTATAGACAGTAGTCTCACTGTGGTGAAAGTTCTCCATGGAGGTGAATTTTTCAGAGTTGAAATCCATGGTAGTATGGAATTTCGCGGACGCATGGTTGCATTTCAGTAACAAAAAAAACTTTAGAAATATTTCAAGAAAAAAAAAATGAATTTAATGTATATATTCCATGAATTAATATAATATCATGAATTTACTGCACTACAGGAAGTATAAAAAATGTATATTAAAGGCCATATTGTAAAATTTCGTACAAATGCATATTGATGATCGGCTCTTTATGAACGATGCTATTAAATAGTAGTTTTGCGCAAAAAAGCACCCCTGTAAGTTGAGGACATTGAGGTGAATTTGAAATTCTTAGAAATTTTCCAAAACAAAATAAAGAAAATATTTTGCTTGCAGTTTTATATTTATTTATACTATTTATTTAATAGTAATATACGATTATCTTGGTAGCTTTAATGTCAAGGTACGGTGTTAATGAACTATGAGTCATCTTATATATAAAAACTAATGTGCTTTTGTTTTAGGAGTGTCCAGTCTAAATATTAGCTGGAAAACCAATCCTCATTGAACCAGGGGCTTAGGACTTTTCGAAGTTGAAATACTTATTACAGTTGTACAAGGATCCACCTCCAGGGCATTTACGTACACATATTTTTGGCATCTTGGCTGAAAATATATACTTAGTAAATAACCTGCATTTGTTGATTTCTATATAAATGTACTTACTTTGGATATTTTAACTTTTTAACACTGAAATAAACAAATTAATATAAATTTTCATCATTTGCACAACTTTTTTTATTTCCATTTGATTTTCACCACGCGTGACAGGGTTGTGTTTAATCACTCAGGGCTGCATTTTGTTGAAGTATTTGTTAGATAGTGATTTTTTCTCTAATACTTCACGTTGACCTGCAAACTGGTTTTCCTTTCAGTTTAAAACGGTTAAAACAATTTAGGCATGTTCAAAATCGATATAAAGTGGGTACTTAAGTTAGCGTCAACCCTCTGATACCCTTTCCAAGGGTCTATCTGACGCTAAATTTAGTACCTACTTTATTTCGTTCAGATTGTTGGACAGAGACAGATAAATATACAAGACTAAATGGGCTTGCTCAAGAACATCCTACAAATTATGACGGATAACACATAATAATCAAAAAACTAAATTTATAATAGAACTATTTTTTCTACACCTTTTTCATACGTACTTCAAAAACCGTAAAAATACTTTAGATAAGGTTAAATGCATTTAAGAATAGTGAATGGTAGTCCAAGACCCATACAATTATTTTCAGAATAGTCAATTGTATCTTAAAAACTGTAAAATATGCTTTAGAATAATCAACTGTACTCCAAAAACTATAAATTGTACTTCATAAACTGTAATTTGTACTCGAGACCGTAAATTAGACTTCAGAAGCTTAAAAATGTACTCCAAAATAATCAGTTCTACTTCAGAAACAACAAATTCCAATCCAGAAGATGTTTCTGAAGTACATTTGATTTTTCTGGAATACATTTTACAGTTTCTCGAATACAATGGGCTTCTTCGTAGCAAATTTTGCGCATATTAACAACCATTTACGTTTTTTAAAGTACATTTTACACTCTAACCCACAATAAAATATACAGGCAGATTCTAAATAATTTCTTACTTTGCGGATTTTCTCCTTCTCATATAATTTGTGAGCGAAAATGTATGAAAAAGGTTCACAAGTGAAATTTATTTAGATTGGCACGATAAGCTTTTTGTCGAAAAATTCTCAAATTTCGAAATTTGTCTTGCGTAAAATTTTGCAAAAATCATTGGATCATGTGTTTCAATTTTGTGATATTGGAGTACTTCAATTGTAATACTTTCTAATACCTCAGCGGACCACCTTCAGCTTATTGAAAGCCGATCATTGCTCATGCTTTATTGACCAAAATCACGACACGATCGCTCTGACAAAAGATACTCCAAGGAGTAACAACATTGGAATACATTGCAAAGTACTCTGAAAACAGAAACAACTGTAGCGTCTCGTTGTGACATTTAATTTTGACAGCTGACATAAATGCACGTAGACAAAGGTAACCTGTCTTATAACCGCGTTTTAACACGCGTTAACGCAGACTTGATCTAGTTTTACGATGACATAATCAGCTGATTTTTCCTTGTATTTTTTTTGGTTTTGTGCGTATTTGTCAAAGTTATAAATGTCAAGCAACGCAATAAAAAGCTGTATTTGTTTTCGCCTGAATACTCCTATGCGTGAGAAAAAACGCTGTGCATTGGTTCTTGGTTGAGTTGTAAAATAGCAATTTCTTTTTTTTTTAGAAATATAACCTAATATATACATATATAGTTTTACTTAAAACGCAAAATCCTAAATTTGACTATTTCTCCTCTTTTAAAGTAATTTATTACCTCATAAAATTTGCAACACAACACCCTGAAATGGCTGAAAATAGTTGACTGTAACCCGAAGTTCTCCATGGAGGTGAATATAAGTACGTTTAGGTTAGTGAGTGCAATTACTGTCTATACTGTGATATGTACTTACATACATACGTATCGAGTTCTTTCACCATACGATCCAATTCAACATGAATGGGGTGGGGTGAGATTCCCGCATAATCGGTTGACAGCGAACAAACACACAAACAGCGTTCTTTCACCATACGATCTCACCTCATTCATAACGCTGTTTGTGTGTTTATTCGCTGTCAAGATCTAATGGCTCATTCGTTTAACTGCGAACAAACAACCAAACAGCTTTTTTTGGAAAAAGTGCTGTTTTTGTTTAAACAATTTTGGTTAAATAAGATATGAAACAACTTTTTTTTTGATGCAGAACGAAAGTAAATATTTCAAAGTTTAACTTCAAGTAAGTTTCATTTTAATCGCTGAATTCGTTTAGGATGTGTAAACAAAAAATGTATGGGCTTTTACCACATTTTGTCCGATTGCCACGCCCCTTTATATATTTCTTCACGTTATAATGACATAAACTTTCCTCTTCAACCAATCTATTTATTAAAAAAAACCGCATAAAAATCCGTTGCTTAGTTTTCAAGATTTAAGCATTCAGGGGGAAAAACAGACCGAAAAAGTGACTTTGTTTTATAATATGTAGAGATAAACCAAGACGCATTCAATTTTGCATGTTCGATTGCAACACGAAGCAACAAATTCAAACTTAACGTGTGTTCGTCTCCAAAAATTGACAATGGAAAATTGCAAAAAATTCGCATTTTTTACCATGAAAAGCTCTGAAATAAAAGCCGCAATCTTCTGGAAGATATCGCTCCGGTTTACGCTCATTTCTCACGGGAACAGTCCGGGTCACTATAAAGCTAAGGGTACACCTATCGACGCGACACGACGCGACCAAATATTCTTTGCATGTGTTGTTATGGAGCATAGTACACCTAGCGACAGCAGCATCACGCGACACGACGCGACACAACAATGTTGATCAAATAGCAGAGGACGTAATAATCAACGTTCTCTACAAATAGGCAACTATTTGGTCGCGTCGCGTCGTGTCGCTAGGTGTACCCGTACCTTAAGACTTCACCAACAGATGTCGGTGCGCTTTCACGTAGATCCGTGGTATACACATTATTAAAACAAAAATACCCAAAGTATTTTCGTTTAATACCAAATTTCATTAAATCAATTTTAAGGCTACAATGCTTTTTTTGATTACTAATACGGCTGATACATTAGCGCAAATTCCGAATTAACTGCGCTTTTGGGAGTTAACTTGAGCATAATCTTCATTACAAACTCCCAAAAATTAAGAAGATTTGAGCAGTTTTAAAAAATTTGCACTAGCAACACTCTTATGTTTGAGGGACAGTAGCAGCAGTATTTTCTCTTTTTGGGTGCTGGCTGTTCGTCTTCATCATTTTCGAGGGGATCAGCAATTTCTATTATTCCAATTATCCATAAAGCTAAAAATCTTAAAAGTTACATAAAAGAGAATCATGCGTCATTTTGACCCACCTAGCCGTTATATTTCGAAACTGGCAGCACTTACATCCGCAACGCGTGTGTCATTCGAAAGTTCTACTTCACGACTGAGATAACTAAAACGGAGAGCAACACACTTTCGCTATTTACAGAGAAAATACAGTTTTTCGTAAGCACATGCGTCAATTTGACGCAGATTATCGTTCTAGGGTTAATAAACTCGATAAGAAAACTTAATAAAATAAGAAGATTATTTTTTTAATAAATTTAATGAGATAACCTAATAAAAATAAGAAGAACGCCTTCTTTATAAATTCAAGGAGATATCCACATATATGTATATATTCGAAGATTTCTTCTTGATTTTATTAGAAAGACTATCCCACCTAAAGTAAGTAGGGGTTCTTCTTAAAGAAAAACTATAGAGATATCTTCTTACTTTTGTTATATTCTATTAGGTGGTTTTCGCTCTGTGTACCTCTCTTCTAATATTAAATATTTGTGCATTACCTGTCATTTAGTGTTACAACATGAATAAAACGACTTTGAGCATATTGTTCATATAATATATAGCAAAATATAAAGTCTGAATTTAAATTTTACCAAAATTTCGCGAAATTTCGCTTAAACGGCAAAACTATTCATCCCATTATTGTCCGGCACCGAGATTACGGTCAAAAATTTCTTTTTGATTCCATAAATTAATAAATTTTTGGTTAAATATTTAATTAAACACAAATAATTAAAATTTTTTTTTTCAATTTCCAGCAAATAGGTGTTCTCATAAGGGGCTAATGGGCACTCTAAATATGAAACTGAATAATTTAATTGCGTTGAAAGCAGTTTATGTCATACTTGTAGCAAAACTATATGATTTCGATATTTAAAACGTCTTTTTTTTTCGATATTTGAAGAAGTGTACTCGTATGGGTACAGTGGGCGTTAATGGATAAAGTTGTAGCGCAATGCGAATCAGGTGCTATTTGTTTTACCTCATTTACACTTTCAAAAGTCAGTTATCTTAACATTGACATTTCACAAAAAGTCGATGTGAAATATATCAGTTTCCATGGAATCAGCCATATATGTATGTACATATGTACGTATGTGTGATAAAAATGAACGGAATATAAACGAAATTCAGAAGCTCGTACAAGGTCAACCCGGGTATGTAAAAATCAAAGAAGTAAAGAAAATCAACGAAAAACGAAAATAATACTTACATATTAAATAGAGTTAAAAAAAAAACCAATGGCGCCGACATACCAACAGGTTATCATAACCTCTAACGAGATTTTTGCCGAGCTTCTCTTTCCAACTTGTGGTGTGTTGCCTTTGAGTTTTTCCTACAAGTTGGCGGGACCTACAGTTTTTTGCCGACTCCGAACGGCACTTGCAAAGCAAATGAATTTTTTGCTGAGAAGCTTCTCATGACAGAAATACACCCGGAGAGTTTGCCAAACTACTGCCGACGGGCGACCCCGTTTAGAAAAATTCTTTTTCTAAATAATTTTTGATGTTACTTTTGCCGGGCATCGAACCGCCACGACCTGGTGTAGAAGGCCGAACACTTAGCCGCTACACCACGGCGGCCGCCACATTAAATAGAGTTATGACTAAGAAATTATACGAAATACACATTGCAAGTAGGCAACTAAAATACGAGTAACAACAAACGAAGCAAAAAAGAGGCAACAAGACTCCACCAGCTTCAAAGTTCCAGTGCAGTGGTACCGAAGCAGAAAGTCAACAACTATCAGACTTGTTTAACCAGCTAGCCAACAAGACAAACGAAAGACTTCAATTTAGTTTAGTAAAGACAACGAACTCGCGCAGACAAATAATTGTCCCCATGCATACCTATGTGGGTCAATTTCAAAAAAAACGTACACAACGAGTTTTTTTTGCTTATTTTTAAAGTTTTTTCAATTCGCCTGTAAGAGTGGCCAATTTATGTAGAAATTTATGAAGAATCCGGTGGTACCTTTAGGCTCTCAAAAAAATCAATATTTTTGGATTTTTTTAGGTTTTCTATGATTTCTGTCTTGAGCGTCACACACCAAATATGTATAAAAAATCGCTAAAAATGCAAAGCATTTTTTTCGGCATGTCACCTCTTTTCATCCGTTTCTCGTTGCTATTCAAAAACAGAATCAGTCAGTAACAATAAAAATTAAACTGAAATATACCACGATTATACCTTTCTTTCTTCTTTCTTTTTAATTCGTTATTACGCGCTTTATCGAGCTTTATTTTCTCTCGATATTTCCGTGCTCTCTCAGCCGCCGTTAATTTTGTTGTTTTACTCTTGAAAATTAAAAAATAAAATCAAAATTAAGCATTTTAAGCTATGAAGCAATATGTATCAAAAGTGACGCTCATGACATTTTTGCCTATTTTGGTTTTTTTCCGTAGGCAATTTATTTCCCAAATTCACAAATTATAAAAAAATTAGTTGAAACCATGTAAACAATGATTGTCAACTTAAATTTTTTACATTTAATATATTCACTTTTAAAAAAATTAGCGTGACGCTCATGACATTTTATCGCGCCCTTATCATGGTGTTCACAAAAACTACGCAAATGCACACTTTTTTTAATAGATTTTTTTTTCGCTTTTTCACTTTTTAAGATTTAAAGTTTGTACTTTCCTTACGTAGTTTACTTTATTTAAATGCAAACTCAAAACTGGTAATATTTCTTGATGTATAAAAAAGTGACGCTCAATACAAATTGTGGGGACAACCTTTCTTCGCAACGCCAAATTCGCACTAATTAATTTTTGACAACTATAACAAATCAAAACTAAAGAAAGAAACCCAATAATTCGAAAACAGTTATTAAATGTTACATATTTACTTTTTTTCTTGATTTTATTTTATTTTGTTTACTAAAAATTCTAACGGGGGACACATGCTTTTGTATGAAAGGAGTCAGAGGGAGAAACAAAGCACCATTCTAAACAAACAAAAAAACAAACATACAAATTTGAGAATAACGTTTTTTGGTTACATATTCCTCCATGATCATTCTCACATTTTTGTTCTTTTTTTTTGATATTTTTTTTTACCTAAAATAGTAGTGTAAAGTGCAGGGACACAAAAATTTCGTTTTTTTTGAAATTGACCCATGTATGTACATATACATATATTATAAATGTTGATCGTTCTTGCTTCGGCAGAACATATAACTACATACTAAAATTGGAACGATACAGAGAAGATTACCATGGCGCCTGCGCAAGGATGACGCGAAAAATTGTGAATCGTTCCACATTTTTTCTCTTTTATTTTAACCTAAACATATATAACGTATTATAATTTTTTAAGTTGAGTCGATGGCCATTGTTGGTAGTACTCTATCTAAAATTAAGTTGTATATTTGTATGTATTGCTTAATAAATAGTAATAAATAATAATAATAATAAATATGATGGGAGTTTTGCAAATTTAATTCAAAAATTAAAGTCTGGAGATTGGATAATATGTTGGGTATCAACTTGAAAACTATAAAGTTATCGAAAAATATCAAAGGTTAGAGAATATTTGGAGAATGATGTTAGGTATCAACTTGAGAACTATTAAATTATAAATAATCTCAAAGCTGGGGAATACCTGAAGGATGATGTTGGGTATCAACTTGAGAACTACAAAGTTATCAAAATATGTATCTCTAAGGTTGGAGAAAAATTGGACAAAAAATTATCCCAATATGAGCCCAAATGAGTAACAAAATGATCCCAAAATGACCCTTACTTTGGACTAAGTAGGCAATTGAGAAGTAAAGTCCTCTCTCGATAAACGAAGATCACGCTCTATAAGTCTCTCAACATACCAGTCCTGATGTATGTCTCGGAATCATGGACAGTGTCAAGAGAAGATGAGATGGCCCTTAGAGTATTTGAGAGAAAAGTTCTCCGGAAGATTTATGGTCCTTCCCGTGATGCCAACGGTGAGAATTGAAGACCTGACCATAGTTCAGCGAATTAAGGCCCAAAGGTTTCGCTGGCTGGGTTATGTTATGCGAATGGACAAAAAAGCTCCAGCGCAGAAGGTTTTCCTATCGACACCCGAATTCGGCAGCGGAGGAAGGGCGAGGCCTCGACTGAGATGGAAACAACAAGTGGAGGATGACTTGAACTCCCTTGGCGTTTCCAACTGGCAGTTGTCGCTAAAAAGGAACGACTAGCGTGCTTTGATACGAAACGGCCAAAATCGCTTAGGCGGTTAAGCGCCAATAAATGATGATGATGATTATAATTCCAAAATGACCCGGGAATGATCCCAAATTGACGCCAAAATGATCCCAAAATATCCCCTAAATAATCCCAAAATGACCCCAAATATAGTTTTAAAATGATCCTAAAATGACCCCAAAATAGTCCCAAATATTTACCATAATTATCGCAAAATGATCCCATAATGATTCCAGAATTACCGCAAAGTGATCCCGGAAATGACCGAAAAATTATCCCATAATGATACCAAAATTACCCCAAAATTATCCCAAAATGACCCCAAAATGATCAAAATATGATCCCAAAATGCCACTAAAATAATCCCAAAACAGTTCCAAACTAATCCTTAAAATTGGTCAAAATTATCCCAAAATGACCGCAAAATTATACCATTATAATTCTAAAACGGCCTCGAAACAGTGGCGTACTAACGGGTGGGGTTTTGGGGACGAATTCGATTGAAAATACAAGCATATTTATGTTGTAATTTTCTAAATGACAACTGTTCCATCAGAAAGAGTATATTTAAATATATTGAAATAATGAATTAAAAAATAATTTTTACAGATATAAATAGGGGCATAAACATTTTTTTCCATAGATAGCATGCGTAAGAAAACACGATCTTACTTCAACGCTTGTTTAAAAGCGACTGAAATTATTGTTCATCTCCAAGTGAGTGAAACAGCGCTTGTGGCAGGTGCAAAAGACCTAGAGGTATTCTTTCTATCCCAAAGGATTGCTGCACCTGAGCCAAAACTATATTTTAAAGTTCGCACAATTTCATTCCCAGCCGCCATCGCACCAAAAACTTCTTCTATTCTAAATTGTCTGAAATTCTTGTCGAAAATCCTTAAATCGGAATTTATTTTCAAGTGTTTCATATTTTCCAGACAATTTGGACGAGGGAACCCAGGGGACGCCCACGAACCAACAAATGTCAATGCTTTAAATCCCATGCACCAGGCGCTCATACAAATTAGCTCGTGTTCAGTTGCTTTGCCACTGAAATGTGTGCACAACCAAACATAACTACATACAACTGCAACTACATTACCCCCCTGCTTGCTTCTTCTGTCCAAAAACTTTTTCACAAATCCACAAAAGTTAAAATTTGATAAAAATCTCCATTTCCAACTTCAATTGATATTAGGGGTATTCAGAATTATAAAGTGCACCTCAACACACAGAAAAATTTCATACATTTTCAGTTAACATGATTCATGTTAAATCAACATGAACAACTCTTGTACGTAAAGCCAAAACAATTTCGGAAAATCAACACTAACATTTTAGCATGAGGCGTATGGTTAAAATAACATGAAATATTTCTGCATTAGAATTACATGAGTGTGTATCCCTCACCGTAAACTTGGTTTGATTGAACATGAATAAGTGTTGTTCTCGACCACCATCTGTTCCCCATAAAAGCTTGTGAACAGAATTCAGTTCTCAAAAGAACATAAGTTAAATCGTGGGAAAATTTGTGTAATTATTAATCATATTAATGGTGAAATTCTGTAAGGTGTATCTAGTCACTAATAGAGACATTTCGTGGCCTATTTCATATTTGATACAATTTGGTATTCAGTAAGCTGCCTCACAGCTCTAGTCTCAATAAAGAGTCACTAATTTGTGATCTGCTTGTAGGCAGGTAACAAATGAAATCAATTAAAGAATATTGGATAAAAAATTGAAAAAATTATAAAAAATGTGAATTTACGAATTAGAAGTATTTATATGTTTAAAAAAGTTAATTAAACTTAAAAAAATTAAATAAAAAAATAAAAATTTACTGTTCGCGGACCGTCACTTGAACTTGCGACCTCCTGCGTGATAGTCCGGACGCTTAACGCCTGGGCTACATCGACATCTATAGGGCGAGTGTCAAATGCGTTACTTAAAATTTATGCAATTTTTGTATTCACCACACCTTAAAATGAGCGAGAGATAGACTATGGTAGATTTCTTGTGACTTTATTTTCTTGTGACTTTATTATTGTGTCTAATGAAATATCTCAAATTTAGTGACTTGATATGACACAAAATTACCTGGTATAAATATTAAATTCAGTGTAAAGTTTATATGTTAAGAAATAGATTTCAATATGCCTCATTTCGACCAAGAGTTGAATTTTTTTATGGAGGCTACCGATGAAATAATGAAGGAGTTTTGGGTAAGTAATTTGTGTAATTTATTGTGTTGTTTTCCAATTTTGGCAATTGTTTCCTGATAAAACACGTCAAAAAATGTCAGGATGTAGTCGGTGTTTGACCGGCTGAGGGTCTCCAACTCTGTTTTGGAAATAAATACCATAGAGACACTTTTGGATTCTGGATACCGGGATCAAAACGCGTCGTTTAATACCCATCCTGACATGTTAAGACGTCTTTTAGCAGTTTAACAACCGCTTTTTAATTTAGAGTGTTTTCAATAAACCAATTTTTGTTTACTTTTCAGATTGTGGCTTAAGTAAATGCTGAAAGCTGAAAGATGAAGACTTAGCAATGCTAAGTTAGCATACATTATCCTAAAGAATTATTTTTAAAATAAGTATGTATGTATATATCGCTCATTTGCTGCAACATCGTCATAACTCAAAAAACCCAAATTTCATCATTAGTGATCATCATTTATTGGCGCTTAACCGCCTAAGCGATTTTGGCCGTTGCATATCAAAGCACGCCAGTCATTCCTTTTTAGCGATAACTGACGCCAATTGGAAACCCCAAGGGAGTTCAAGTCATCCTCCACCTGTTGTTTCCATCTCAGTCGAGGCCTCCCCCTTCCTCTGTTGCCGAATTCAGGCGACGATAGGAAAACCTTCTGTGCTGGAGCTTCTTTGTCCATTCGCATAACATGGCCCAGCCAGCGGAGTCTTTGGGCTTTAATTCGCTGGACTATGGTTAGATCTGCGTAGAGCTCGTACAGCTCATCGTTAAATTTCCTTCGATACTCGCCGTTGGCATCACGGGAAGGACCATAACTCTTCCGGAGAACTTTTCTCTCAAATACTTCAAGGGCCATCTCATCTTCTCTTGACATTGTCCATGAATCTGAGCCATACATCAGGACAGGTATGATGAGAGACTTATAGAGCGTGATCTTTGTTCTTCGAGAGAGGACTTTACTTCTCAATTGCCTACTCAGTCCAAAGTAGCACTTGTTGGCAAGAGTGATTCTCCGCTGGATTTCTAGACTGATATTATTTTCGGTGTTGATACTGGTTCCCAAATAGACGAAGTCCCTCACAGTTTCAAATTTGTAACTATCAACAGTGACATGGCTGCCAAGGCGCAGGTGCGCCGATTCTTTCTTTGATGACAGCAAATACTTCGTCTTGTCCTCGTTCACGGCAAGACCCACTTTTTTCGCTTCCTTATCCAGTCCAGAGAAGGCAGCGCTTACGGCGCGGTTTTTAAGGCCAATGATATCAATATCATCGGCATACGCCAGCAATTGCACGCTCTTGTAAAAGATTGTACCATTGCGGTTTAGCTCTGCTGCTCGAATTATCTTCTCCAGCATCAGATTGAAGAAATCGCACGAAAGGGAGTCGCCCTGTCTGAAGCCTCGTTTGGTTTCAAATGGCTCAGAGAGGTCTTACCCGATTCTGACGGAGCTGTTGGTGTTGCTCAACGTCATTTGGCAAAGCCGTATAAGCTTTGCAGGGAAGTCAAATTCAGACATGGCGGCATACAGGCAACTCCTTTTTGCGCTGTCAAAAGCGGCTTTGAAATCGACAAAGAGATCAGAAATAATATGTTTGATCAACTGTATATGTATTCAAACCCCAAGCTACCGGCACTTATGCGACACTGAGTAACTAAGTATTGGAGTAACTCCCAAGTGAGGCCAAGAAGTTAGACACGCGATATTTATGTTTCTTGTTGTTGTGCAATGTAAAAGCACCTTCTCGATGTGACGCAGGCGTTACTTATGCGATATGGAAGAGATAACGCTCTTCAAAATGCCAGCAGGGACTTATCCGAAAAACTAAAATGCGTTTTCTGTAATATCACATTTTTTGAGTTATGAAAACTGTTAAATTAGCATGATAGGTCGTGTTAATCAATTATTCAAATATACAAATATTCTATTCTTTTATTTAAGTTAAGTATTCCTTATTAATAAATAATATTGATTTAAAAAAACAAAAACGAGGTGTTTTATTTTTAACATATTCATGTTAAAACAACATGTGCGATAGTGTTGAAAAATAATAATTGTAACATCGCTATTTTATAAGAATGATATTTTATATGTATTTTGCTTATAATTTACTTGTAATTCACTTTGACATTCGTTCCACTTAATTTTATTCCACTTAATTTCATTTCACTTAATTTCATTTCACTTGATTTCATTTCACATCATTTCAATCATATAACATACCTGTAAATCACTTTTGACATTCAATCATATAACATTCCTGTTAATTTGCTACTATTACTTTTTATAACATTGCTGTATACGTATATTTTATGTTAACTTGCAACCCTGTACTAACACTTGTCAATTTCATTTTGTATAAATTCATATTTGTGATCATTTTCAATTTAATTGGCTTCGTGCTTGCGACGGGTAAGGTTCTCGTCCGATACTGCTTTGGACAGCTCTTACTACGGAACAAAATCAAAGCTTGCGTTTGTGTGTGTGTGTAAAGTACTTGTGCAATATTGCGTTGGACAGGTGCTCTGCATATAACTTGCATTCGTACATATATTTTTTTTGAACATATATTTACAACAACAACTTTAAATAAATAAACAACCTATTGGATTAATTAATATTAAACTAAATCGTATTGAACTTGCTGCCGAATCCACTTTATGAACTATTTCCTTCGTTCCAACAACAACGACAAGGCTTCATTGGCGCCCAACATAGTGGCCAGCAGTTCAGAAGACGACGAAACAGAAGAAGAAGAAGAACACAAAATGGCTACATTTTCGCAAGAGCAGTTTTCTCAAATTTTGGTGGCAATCGCAGGTGGCAATAAATGCGGTTCGTTCACTAAATGCACAGCACGTTTCCGTGGGCAGCGAGACCCATCGGCAGTAGAGGAGTTCGTGTCGGCTATCACCGTGTATAAAGACATCGAGAAAATTTCTGATGCGGATGCATTGCGTGGAATGCCACTGTTACTGGAGGATTATGCAGCGACATGGTGGATAGGGGTAAAAGACACTGTGTTGGTTTTCAAGGATGCTATTGAGCTTATCCGTAAAACGTTTTCGCCTCCAATGCCTGATTGGAAAATTTATTTAAATATTTTCGACAACAAGCAGCAGTTACGCGAACCAACAGACAGTTTTATTTGTAAGAAGCGCTTACTGTTTTCGCAATTGACGGACACCCTCAGCGAAGCAGTCCAACTAAATATGATTTACGGCCTCTTGACTATGAAGATTAGAGAGCGCGTGAGTCGAGATAAATTTACAACTTTTGACCAATTAATATCGCGTTGCCGCGATGCTGAAATGTTTTTGGCTGAAGTAAAGCAGCTTACTATTTCAACGTCCGACAAAAGTGAACCTACAGAAGGGCAAAAAAGGTGCTCGTTTTGTAGATTACGTGGCCACACTGTAGATGTTTGTTTTAAAAAGGAAAAAGCACAACAGTCGCAGACGGCCCAACAACAACAACAAACAAATAACGCAGGTGTAAGTACAGGCGTAAGTGCAGGATCGTCTAAACGCACAGCCAACTTTTCGTGCTACGGTTGTGGCGCACCAGGCGTACACCGCGCAAACTGTCCCAAATGTTCTGGACATAGCAAGGAAAGCCCTCAGCCATTGTCCTTCAACTCTGTTCACACCACTTCCGTTGGTAGGTCCATTCCAGCGGTGCACATTAAAATGTTCGACCTGCGCGGTGAAGCTCTGTTCGATACAGGAGCCAAAACAAGCGTTGCTAGTTCAAATTTGAAAAATGTTTTGATCAACAAGGGGTGCGTATTCCAGGAAGTTATAGCAGATGTTTCTCTGGCGGATGGCAACACAACAACCCAAAGAGTACAGTCCACGATTTGCGATGTTACTATAGGGAATAGGGTGAGGAAAATCCGATTGATATCTTTACCGAATGCGACAGGTAATAGGACGCTCATCGGATCAGATTTTTTGCAACAATCAGGTATCGTCTTGAATCTAGCTCAACGATTCTGGTATTTCGAGGACGAACCTAAAGTTAAGTATGATTTCGTTGCGCCGACTGATAATACGCAAATTTTTGCTATGGATGTTGTTGGTGATCAACTCAAGGATAATGAGATGTCTCCTTCAAAAGCCTTACGGGAGTAATCAAATCTTCTAAAAGAGATTAACGCGTCAAAAACAAACGCGGTCGAAGCTGAACCTGCAGAAACATGTCCAGAGAGGAACTATGGGCCACGCGTAAAAGGCAATCAAAGAGTTAACAATGATTATTCGCCACACTCCGTGCAGAATATTTTTAGAAATGCATTGCCGGTTGGAGTAATAACACCAGAAAATAACTCTCGGTTGTTTGCACCACCGATGAAAATCAAGAAACCATTAGAAGGTTATGACAAGTTTATTGCGGAAAATTTTCTTCCCTTAAATATGGTCGAAATTAACGAGAAGCCTAGTCAAGGGCACGGTTTAACAATAGAGCAGAACGCGGAGTTGAGTACATTACTTCGGCAAAACTCAGATATATTCGATGAGCCAACCACAGCAACTCCGATGGCCATGCACCGTATAGACACTGGCGAACATTTTCCAATCGCCTTACCACCGTACCGCATATCACCAAAGCGAAAAGAAGAGTTGAAGCAAGAAGTTGACAAAATGTTGAAAACAGGAGTCATTGTTGAATGCGAATCACCTTGGGCAGCTCCAGTAGTCATGGTTCCGAAAAAGACAGGTGGAATACGCATCTGCATCGACTATCGCGAATTGAACGCTATTACCAAAGCAGATAGATACCCACTGCCTCGCATCGACGACTTGCTACACTCCGCCAAAGCCACAAAGTTCATGTCAACTTTAGATTTACAATCTGGATACTGGCAGATTGGTGTTGCAAAGGAAGACCAAGACAAAACTGCATTCGTTACGCCATTCGGAATGTACAAATTTACACGTATGCCTTTTGGCCTACGAAATGCGCCAGCTACGTTCCAACGTTTGATAGATCGCCTAAAAGTGTCGTTAAATGGTTTGGTCCTGTTTGCATATTTAGATGACATAATTCTATGTTCACTAAGGTTTAAAGAGCACATTATAGAATTAAATCGATTGTTCGATCGTCTACGAGAGTTTAACTTAAAAGCAAACATCGATAAATGTAGCTTCGCTTGTAACGAAGTAACGTATTTAGGGCATATCTTGACTCCAAATGGTATCATGGTCGATCCACAGAAAATCATGTCGATTGTAGCACGAAATCCTCCAAAGAACGTTAAGGAGTTGTTGTCATTCCTCCAAACATGTTCTTGGTACAGGCGGTTTGTACCAAAGTTTGCCGATATTTCTAAACCATTGTCGCAACTGACAAAGAAGAACGCTACTTGGTCTTGGAAAGAACCACAACAAACCGCGTTCGATGAGCTAAAGCGGTTGCTGACGACACCACCTATTTTGAAACAGGCAGATGAAAGCCTCCCATTTACGTTGAAGACTGATGCTAGTGGATATGCATTAGGGGCGGTTTTAATCCAGGGGGAGGGTCCGGATGAACACCCTATAGAATATGCGAGCAGACTATTGTCAAAAGCTGAACAAAACTATTCCACAATCGAACGAGAAGCCTTAGCCATCGTGTGGGCAGTCCAAAAGTATCGTGGATATATCGAAGGATCTGAAGTAACTCTCGTTACAGACCACCAGCCACTGAAGTGGTTGATGCAACTCAAATCGCCTACTGGACGCTTAGCACGCTGGGCGTTGATTCTACAGCCCTACAACATTAATATCGACTATAAGCCAGGAAAGACCAATGTGGTGGCTGACATGTTATCAAGGCCACCCTGTGATGAAAAACATGACGACAAAGAAGCGTGTCACATATGCACCTTCGATGTTGAACTACCACGACGAGCAGCAGAAGACATCCGTAAAGGCCAGCTTAGCGATATAGAGCTAAAGAAAATTATTGAATGCTTCGAAGGTAATAGTGACGACGCTGTGTATTGGACGAAAAGAGGGTACACAATGTGCGATGGTGTTCTCTATTGCTATCACGACGAGGATAACGAAGATGCGCAATTAGTTATACCAAAGGACAAACGCGCTGCGATACTAGATCAACATCACAATAAAGACACGGCCGGTCATTACGGAATTGACCGAACAGCTTATAAGATAACTTCGCGCTATTACTGGCCTGGTATCAGAAAGGACATCGAGAATCATGTAAAGAGCTGCATAGACTGCCAACGCTACAAGGCAACAAATTTGAAACCAATGGGTTTGTATCAGACTGTGTCAAGCAAGCAACGGTTTGAAACAATTGCCATTGATTTGTTTGGACCACTTCCTCAGGACAACAATGGATTACAGTGGATATTTATCGTAGAAGATGTCGCCAGTCGTTGGGTGGAATTGTTTGCCCTGGACAACGCTACAGCAGAAAACTGCGCAAAGACATTAATCGACGAAGTATTCTTGCGCTATGGAATACCGAGGAAGGTCATTAGCGATAACGGAGTTCAATTCGTATCCGCAGTAATGCAAAAGGTTGTCTTTTGCTTAAACATTGAACCAGTTTTTACGCCCGTTTATCACCCACAAGCTAATCCTGTGGAGCGTAAGAACCGTGATTTAAAGACGCAGCTGGCAATATTGGTCGGAAATCAGCATCGCAATTGGGCAGAAAAGTTGCCAGCCATACGCTTTGCCATGAACACCACTCGTTGTCAAAGCACTAATTACACTGCGGCCTACCTTACATTTGGTCGAGAGTTGAGAACACTTGATGACGTACAAAACGATTTGAGGGCAGTTGTACAATCCGAAAACTTCATTGCCGAAATAACGCCATATCTTACCACACTCGCTGAAGTATTTGCATCAGCGAAGGAAAGCGAAGAAAAGCAACAGATGGCAAATAGAAACGTATCCAATCCACATCGACGGAATCAAGAAGGTTTAGAAGTTGGTTCAAAGGTTTTGGTTACGACACACAAGCTAAGTAACGCTTCAAAAGGCGTGACATCCAAATTCGTTCCTAAACGTGATGGGCCGTATGTAATCATCGAGAAAAAAGGGAATACGGCATACTCAATCGCGCATGAAGACAATCTTCAACTACCACTAGGCACTTATCATGCTTCATCGCTAACCCCATACAGAAGCACTACTAATGACAATGATAAACCAATGAATATAATCCGAAAAAGAGGAAGACCACGAAAGACCACTCAGTAGGATGCATCATCGGGACGATTTCAGCATCCTAGGGGGAGACTGTAACATCGCTATTTTATAAGAATGATATTTTATATGTATTTTGCTTATAATTTACTTGTAATTCACTTTGACATTCATTCCACTTAATTTTATTCCACTTAATTTCATTTCACTTAATTTCATTTCACTTGATTTCATTTCACATCATTTCAATCATATAACATACCTGTAAATCACTTTTGACATTCAATCATATAACATTCCTGTTAATTTGCTACCATTACTTTTTATAACATTGCTGTATACGTATATTTTATGTTAACTTGCAACCCTGTACTAACACTTGTCAATTTCATTTTGTATAAATTCATATTTGTGATCATTTTCAATTTAATTGGCTTCGTGCTTGCGACGGGTAAGGTTCTCGTCCGATACTGCTTTGGACAGCTCTTACTACGGAACAAAATCAAAGCTTGCGTTTGTGTGTGTGTGTAAAGTACTTGTGCAATATTGCGTTGGACAGGTGCTCTGCATATAACTTGCATTCGTACATATATTTTTTTTGAACATATATTTACAACAACAACTTTAAATAAATAAACAACCTATTGGATTAATTAATATTAAACTAAATCGTATTGAACTTGCTGCCGAATCCACTTTATGAACTATTTCCTTCGTTCCAACAACAACGACAAGGCTTCATAATCTGAAAAAGTGTTAAAAAAGTGTTGATTCACATGAAAATTCTTCTGCGTGAACTTGCTAATTTGCGCCATATATTTTAAGAAAGGAGGTACTTTTCCCACGACCTGTGTAACCCAGCATGTCGAAGATTCCAAGCTCAAGTACCGGAAAATGTAAAATCAAAAAATATATCCATATATACGTAGGTAATAAAATCAAATTATTATAATAAATATAAATATATTCCAAATTTTATGAAAACTTTAGCAAAAAAATACCGGCTATTGCTGACAAACTGCCGTTAAAGTCATTTATAGAAAAAATTCTTTCTAAAAATTGCCATTATATATGCTGAAATACATACAGTGATCCACAAAAGAATTTTGCATATGAAGGTAGTTTAGAAAACCTTTGATTATCTATTCTTTTTGCAAATATATTAAAAAAAAACCGCGTGTAGCCAGTACTCGTGAAAGAAGTTAACTTCTTAAGTTCAGAAATAACGAAATATGAATAAGATGTATTCGAGAATGGTTTAGATTCACAATATCTTACTTCCGGGAAGTGGACCAGGGAAAAGATCCATTCGAAAATATCTTATATATGGTGCGTTTTCCTTAAAACTTGGTTCATGGGTAGGTCTTATTAACAGGGGCCAATACGAATGGGATATAGAGGAAGAGGGGCGTGGTAGAAGGAAAGAGGGCACTGAAGAGCACAAGGGAGGGAGATAGGAAAGAGAGTTGTACGAAGAAAGATAGGAAGACTAAGTAGCAAGCCTGCTTGAAATTTAAATATTTGGAACACGGTCGCAAATACCTTTAACTTGATACCCATATAGGCATATCTTGCTCAATATTAAAAAAAAAAAAACAGTAAGGAAAGCTGTCTTCGGCTGTGCCGAAGGCTAAATACCTTTCATGAATAAGCGTCACGATTTTTACTGTTTGATCCCAGTGCAGCCTGTGTGAATTTAACTTTAGCTCATACCGAAATTAGCGGAACTATCGATTATATGGGGGCGATGTGTTATATTGGTCCAATCTCATTGATTTTTAACATCGACATTCCACATTCTAAAATAGCAACAGTTACGAAATTTCACGTTCCTACCGATGTAATTACATGAGTTATCTACCAAAATCCGTTTATCGGAACAATCGATTGTATGGGGGCTATATGTAATATCGGTCCGATTTTGCTGGTTCCGACAAATGATTCCTATATTGGAAAATGGTGGCCGCATACCAAATTTCAGCCAACTATCTCAAAAACTGAGGGACTAGTTTGCGTTCAAACAGACAGACGGACATACGGACATGGCTAAATCAACTCATCTCGTCATCTTGATCATTTCGGTATACTTATTGATGGGTCTATCTCTTCTTCTTCTCATATTTACAAACATCGGGCCAAAGTTATAATACCATTTCATGTACATGAAAGGTATAAAAAAATAGATAGCTGGCAACCCTTTGAACCGCCCCAAGTGGCAACCGCAATGTATATAGCCTTAGAATGAATTATGTTACTAATAATGCCAAATTTAATACAAAACGGCAAAGCGGTTCCCGAGATATAAGGAAAAATAAATAAAATACGGTTTGGGGGCAACCCTAGCTGGCAACCCTGCAAGAAATTGTCATATTTGAAATGCGACCGAAAATACATTTCATTTGATACCCATATTGGCATATGTTGCTAAATATTTAAAAAAAAATTGAGATAGGTGGCAACCCTGTGAACAGCCTCAAATGGAAACACCCACGCATATAATATTAGAATGAATCATACTATCTTTAATGCGAAACTTTATCCAAATCGGTTGAGCGGTTCCCGAGATATAGAGAAAAAAAAATAAAATGCGGTTAGGTGGCAACCCTAGGTGGAAACCCTGCTTGTGATTTCCATATTTGGAATACGGTTGTAAAATACCTTTCATTTGATACCAATGTTGGCATATCTTGCTCAATATTAAAAAAAAAATTTAGATAAGTGGCAACCCTGTGAATTGCCCCAAGTGGCAACACCCACGCATACAATCTTAGAATGACTCATACTATCTATAATGTCAAACTTTATCCAAATCGGCTAAGCGGTTCCCGAGATATAGAGAAAAATATATAAAATGCCGTTAGGTGGCAACCCTGCTTGAGATTTACATATTTGGAATACGGTTGTAAAATACCTTTCATTTGATACCAATGTTGGCATATCTTGCTCAATATTAAAAAAAAAATTGAGATAAGTGGCAACCCTATGAATTGCCCCAAGTGGCAACACCCACGCATATAATCTTAGAATGAATCATACTATCTATAATGCCAAATTGTATCCAAATCGGCTGAGCGGTTCCCGAGATATAAGAAAAACGCCTAGGGCTGAAAGTCTGCAACATACGCCTGAAAGTCGGCTACAATTTCTATTTCCGTGCCATAACTTCCGTTTCATCGTCATCCATTTTCTCAAATTTTACTCTCAATCAAAACTTCATATCGCCGCCTAAGAAGTTAACTTCAAAAAAAACTGTTTCATTTATGAAAGCTTATGCCTACCACTGGCCCATATGAGCTACAATATGTTCTTAAAAGGATATCCGGTTTTTATTTCCCTGCCTGCCACCTACTACCTAATAGCTGTTAATAGCATAGAAACATACCTACAGCTTTTCCTGGCACCTGTCGGCTGATAGCTCATTTACATAAAATTATTTCAGTGCGTGATGGCCATTTCGTTTATCTGTGCGCACGCACCGACCGAGGACAAGGACGACGTGGAAAAAGATGCCTTCTACGCGAAATTAGAAGAATCTTATGAGCGCTGCCCCCGTCAGGATTTCAAACGATGCGGGGTCCAAACATCGACTCCGATCACTACTTGGTAGCAGCCAAGATTCGTGCTCGCCTAAGTACAACGAAAGAGGCACCACAAAAAACGCAAGGAAGCGACTCGCGCACCTGCTCTCTGAGAGCACAATTCAACCCAGCGGAGTGCACGAGCAGTGGGAGCATATCTCCGGACCACTTCGTACCGCAGCCGAAGAAGTAATTGGATTCCGGCAAATGCGAAAAAACAGCTGGTACGATGATAAAGAGTGCAAAAACGCAATGAAAAGAAAGGACGACGCCTATAAGGCAACGTTAAAAACGAATGCAACGAGGAGCGTGTGTGAACACTACCGCGAGATGAAGAGGGAAGCGATACGGCTTTTTCGGGCGTAGAAAAGGGAAGCGGAAAAGCGTGAAATCGAAGAGCTTGAAATGCTAGCCAGCAGAAGCAACGCCCGAAAATTTTATCAAAGAATTCGACGAATGACGGAAGGTTTTAACCCCGGGGCAAACTCCTGTAAAGGAGTGTGGTGGCTAAGTGACCTTGCTCAATCCCGACTCTTGCGTCCTCGTTCGTGCACGCTGGGCAACGGGAGCTACCTAGGCTCGCGGCGCAAAGGCCGGCATCACCGCCCTGCAGGAAATGCGATGGACGGGGCAAGGAAAGACGACCATCGGTCCTTGTGACGTATACTACAGTGGCCAGACACGCGGCAAAGCGCGTGGTGTAGGATTCGTGGTGGGAAAGAGACTTCGCCGCCAAGTATTAGCGTTCACTCCTGTGGACGAGCGTCTCGCTGCGATCCGCATCAAGGCGAGGTTTTTCAACATAACATTTATCTGCGCCTATGCGCCGACTGAGGAGACGGACGACGCAGAGAAGGACTCCTTCTACGATAAACTTGAACAGACTTATGATCGCTGCCCCCAGCATGATATCAAAATCGTGCTCGGCGACTGTAATGCCAAGGTGGGCAAGGAAGGAGTCTTTGGTCCTACAGTTGGAAAATTCAGCCTCCACGATATAACATCCCCCAACGGCACTAGGTTGATTGACTTCGCCGCTGCTCGCAATATGGTCATCAGTAGTACCAGGTTCCAGCATAAGCGAATACACTAAACCACATGGCTGTCCCCTGATCAAAGAACTAGAAACCAGATTGATCATGTCTTGATTGACGGCAGACATAGCTCCACCGTTCTGGACGTGCGTACACTGCGTGGTCCCAATATCGACTCTGACCATTATCTTGTCGCAGCCAAGATACGCACACGCCTCTGTGCAACGAAGAAAGTGCGCACAGTAACGGAAGGGAAGTACGTCGAAAGCTGCGCATGACACAGACAGCTGATAATTTCACAACTCGACTCTCACACCTGCTAGCAGAGGGCAATCCCCGACCTAACGATGTAACCGAGCAATGGAAGCATATCTCTCACTCATTGCGTACCGCCGCTGAGGCCACTATAGGGTTCCACCGAGCCCGCAAGAACAATTGGTACGATGAGGAATGCAAAACTGCCTCGAAAAAAAAGGACGCTGCCTACAAGGAGACGTTGCGAACGGGCGCAACCTGCAGTGTATGGCAACAATATCGTGAGGCAAAGAAGGAAGAGAGGCGCCTTTTCAGAAAAAAGAAAAGTGAGGCCGAAAGGCGTGAGTGTGAGGAGCTTGAGATGCTGGCCCACAGGAATGATGCCCGAAAATTCTATGAAAAGATCCGACGGAAGGTTTTAAGACCGGGGCAAGCTCCTGTAAGGACAATAATGGCGACCTGGTAACCGACGTACAAAGTGTACTTAAATTATGGAGGGAGCACTTCTCCTCACTGCTAAATTGCGAGGGAACCCGATACCTCAATCCATGACGATGGAAAAATCGTCCCACCACCTGACTATGATGAAGTGAGGATAGCTATATCCCGGGTCAAAAACAACAAAGCGCCTGGAAAAGACGGACTACCCGCCGAGCTGTTCAAACATGGAGGCGAAGAGCTGGTAAAAAGCATGCATCAGCTCTTATGCAGAATATGGTCAGACGAATGCATGTCTCCGTATTGGAATTTAAGTGTGCTTTGCCCAATCCACAAGAAAGGCGATCCCGCTAACCGCACCAACTACCGCGGAATTAGCCTTCTTAATATTGTATATAAGGTTCTTGCTAGCGTGTTGTGTGAAAGGCTGAAGCCCATCGTAGACAAACTGATTGGACCTTATCAGTGTGGCTTTAGACCTGGTAAGTCTACCATCGACCAGATTTTCACGATACGCCAAATCCTGGAGAAGACCCATGATAAAAGAATCGACACACACCATCTCTTTGTCGATTTCAAAGCCGCTTTTGACAGCGCAAAGAGGAGTTGCCTGTATGCCGCCATGTCTGAATTTGACTTCCCTGCAAAGCTTATACGGCTTTGCCAAATGACGTTGAGCAATACCAACAGCTCCGTTAGAATCGGGAAGGACCTCTCTGAGCCATTTGAAACCAAACGAGGCTTCAGACAGGGCGACTCCCTTTCGTGCGATTTCTTCAATCTGATCCTGGAGAAGATAATTCGAGCAGCAGAGCTAAACCGCAATGGTACAATCTTTTACAAGAGCGTGCAATTGCTGGCGTATGCCGATGATATTGATATCATTGGCCTTAACAACCGCGCCGTAAGCGCTGCCTTCTCTGGACTGGATAAGGAAGCGAAAAAGTGGGTCTTGCCGTGAAGGAGGACAAGACGAAGTATTTGCTGTCATCAAAGAAAGAATCGGCGCACCTGCGCCTTGGCAGCCATGTCACTGTTGATAGTTACAAATTTGAAACTGTGAGGGACTTCGTCTATTTGGGAACCAGTATCAACACCGAAAATAATATCAGTCTAGAAATCCAGCGGAGAATCACTCTTGCCAACAAGTGCTACTTTGGACTGAGTAGGCAATTGAGAAGTAAAGTCCTCTCTCGAAGAACAAAGATCACGCTCTATAAGTCTCTCATCATACCTGTCCTGATGTATGGCTCAGATTCATGGACAATGTCAAGAGAAGATGAGATACCCCTTGGAGTATTTGAGAGAAAAGTTCTCCGGAAGATTTATGGTCCTTCCCGTGATGCCAACGGCGAGTATCGAAGGAAATTTAACGATGAGCTGTACGAGCTCTACGCATATCTGACCATAGTCCAGCGAATTAAAGCCCAAACACTCCGCTGGCTGGGCCATGTTATGCGAATGGACAAAGAAGATCCAGCACAGAAGGTTTTCCTATCGTCGCCTGAATTCGGCAGCAGAGGAAGGGGGAGGCCTCGACTGAGATGGAAACAACAGGTGGAGGATGACTTGAACTCCCTTGGGGTTTCCAATTGGCGTCAGTTATCGCTAAAAAGGAATGACTGGCGTGCTTTGATATGCAACGGCCAAAATCGCTTAGGCGGTTAAGCGCCAATAAATGATGATGATGAAACTCCTGTAAAAATGACAACGGCGACCTGGTGACAGATGTACAGAGAGTACTAGGGTTATGGAGGGATCACTTCTCTTCCCTTCTAAACGGAAGAACGGAGCAACAATCCAGAGAAGAGGACGAACCCGACCCCACAATCGAAGACGATGGAATCGAAGTTCCACAACCTGGCTATAACGAGGTCCGAGTAGCTATATCACGGCTAAAAAACAATAAAGCGGCGGGTTCTGATGGCCTGCCCGCTGACAATGCGGCGGCGAGGAGCTGGTAAGGTGCATGCACCAGCTCTTGTGCAGAATACGGTCGGATGAATGCATGCCTAAAGATTGGAATCTAAGTGTTCTCTGCCCAATCCATAAGAAGGGTGATCCCGCAAACTGCGCCAACTATCGTGGAATTAGCCTTTTGAGTATCGCATATAAGGTCCTATCAAGAGTATTGTGCGAAAGACTGACGTAAGCCGACTGATTGGACCTTATCAGTGTGGCTTCAGACCTGGTAAATCTACCAGATTTTTACAACACGCCAAATCTTGGAAAAAAACCCGTGAGAAAAGGATCGACACACACCATCTCTTTGTTGATTTTAAACCCGCCTTTGACAGCAAGGAAAGGAGTTGCCTATATGCCGCTATGTCTGATTTCGGTTTCCAAGCAAAACTTATACGGCTGTGCAAAATGACGCTGAACAACACGACCAGCTCGGCCAGAATTGGGAAGGACCTCTCCGAGTCGTTCGAAACTAAACGAGATTTCAGGCAGGGCGATCCCCTATCGTGCGATTTCTTTAATTTGATGCTGGAGAAAATAATACAAGCTGCAGAACTTAACCGCGCTGGAACAATATATTACAAGAGCGTACAACTGTTGGCGTATGCCGACGACATCGACATCATTGGCCTCAACAACCGCGCCGTATTTTCTGGGTACTCCAAATTAGAAAAGGAAGCGGAAAAAATGGGTTTGGTGGTGAACGAAGGTAAAACGAAGTACCTGCTGGCATCAAGCAAAGAGTCAGCGCATTCGCGCCTTGGCAACCACGCCACTGTTGGCAGCCATAATTTGGAAATAGTAACCCAACAAACATCGAGCACCAACATCTCAAACGTTTGAGAAAACATCTATTCTCAACTTTTTCTCAAATGTTGTTTATATAACAGGATTATTTGTTGAACTATATTAATTAAAAAAGTATTAAGTAAAGCTTAACTGCATAAATGGAAACTCGCTTTTTTATTAAAATTTTGCATGATTGGCATCTCTGAATAAATATTTCAATGAGAGCATGTGGATTCCATTTCGATCCACTCCGCTCAGTTTGAGAAACGTTTGAAAATTCTGCCGTTCTCAATTTGAAACGAAGGGAAAATCCCATATTAAAAATGAGCCTTTTAGGTTGAGAACGCTATCAACGGTTATTTCGCCTCAAATTGAAAACGAACGTTTGAGATTTGAGAAGATGATTGGTTCTCAAATGCATCTCAAATTGAGATTAGCTAAAAATGTTTGTTGGGAAGGGACTTTGTTTACCTGGGAAGCAGCATTACTACCAACAACAATGTAAGCCTGGAAATCCATAGAAGGATAACTCTTGCAAACAAATGCTACTTTGGACTGACTAGGCAATTTAGACGTAAAGTCCTCTCTCGACGAACAAAAACAACACTCTATAAGTCACTTATCGTACCCGTCCTGCTATATGGTGCAGAAGCATGGACACTGACAGCATCTGATGAGGCGGCTCTGGGAGTATTCGAGAGAAAAATTCTTCGAAAGATTTATGGACCCCTAAAAGTTGGGGACGGCGAGTACCGAAGAAGATATAATGATGAGCTGTATGACCTTTACGCAGACGTGGACATAGTTCAGCGAATTAAAACTCAGCGGCTCCGCTGGCTAGGACACGTGGTGCGAATGAACGAAGACGCTCCGGCCCATAAGGTATTTTTATCGGCACCCGCCGGTGGAAGTAGAGGAAGAGGGAGACCACCACTTCGATGGCAGGACCAAGTAGAGGCAGACCTGCGAGCACGCGGTGTCTCTAATTGGCGCAGGTGGCTCAACAAAGAACCGACTGGCGTAACATGTTGGACGGCCAAAATCGCCTAGGCGGTTAAAGGCTTTTAAGTAAGTAAGATGGCCATCTCTTACTTACTTAAAACAGCCTTAAACCGCCTAGGCAATGATGGTCATCTCGCTTTTACTTATTGGCTTTTACCGGGCTTTCAAAACCAGTATGAATCTGTGTGCTGAGGCAATTGTTTTTTTTTTTTTTTAATTTGGAAGTAATTTTATATGAAACTATGGCTGGTGTTAACATAAGCGAAAACGAAAATGAAATTTGTTTATGTATGTATCTACAATTTTAACGTGCAAAGCGCTCTACTCAAAAATTATTGGCGCATATTTTAAAGTAGAAAAAAAGAATTCAATAGTGGTAGGTGCTGTAATTTTTTTTATTTCCTAGGCACTATAAAATATAAAAACGATTTTTAAGGTTTCTTAGCTTCTGCAATGTACCTAAATGGGAAATAGTGCGAATAAAACTTTTCCCTTGGATTGGAAAAGCTTAAAAAATCTGCAAACAATAACGTGCCTATTAGCGGAACCTAAAAGTTTAAGTTTTTCCCCGTCTGCAAAAGTCGATAAATATCCTGAACTCTTCTTTGTCTGAAATGTTCTCTGGCAGCAGTATGTGCTTTCGTTGGGGTTATAAAGACTGGGGCTTGCCTTGATTGATACACGTAGGCACGCCACTGATGCCTACAGTTAGCTAAATCAATCATAAAAACTTATAAAAGAATGCAAATACAAATACAAACCTAAACAAATAAAAAAAAGTGATTTTAACCTCACAAAAGTATTTTGCTTCTGACTATTATTTGTATAAAAACTATATTTAATACAAGAAATAGCAGCAATTTTTTTTTCGAAATCAGTATCAAAACGCTTTGCGAATGTATTCCGCCAGCTCCAGACAAAATTCTCTACCCATTTTTTTCTATTCCTAGAACGAAAATGCTTTGATGCTCCTTTCCGAAGACTGTTTATACTTTTGGACCTTATTTATTGTCAAGGCCTTGGGGAGGTGTTTTGTAAATGTTGGGTGATAAAAGTAGCTATCGAAATATTAATGGAGCAGTGTCAAGCAGTTACTACAACAGCGGTATCCGTTGTAAAAAATGAAGTTCTACTATGGAGATAACGTTGGGTTGCAGCAGAAGATCGCCGAAAGACATTAATCGACGCATTAAATCTTTGTAACGAAGCACTTTTACCAAACGTGTTCAAGTTTCTGAAGATTGGAACCGCGTTAGCTGTAACCATTGCATCCGGCTGGGAATGGGATCTAGCCAACTTTTTTGAAGAGATTGAGACATACTTAAAAACAAAAGTAGGTACCCCGTTTTCCGAAGTTAGCCCACAAAATTTAGTTATGGGCTTTCGAAGTTCGAAATTAGACCCTTTTAATGTTGCTTTTCCAATTGCAGTATTTAAGAAATTAAAAAAGGAAAAATGTGGGCGTGGTCTGCGTGACCTCCCAATCTCTTCAAAAAAGCTGGTTAGATCCCATACCCAGAAAAAAAGTTGATTTTCCTGTATAGTGTTTTGTGTAAAATATAATTTTAAAATATCTGTATGGTTTTTTTCAGAAGTTGTGCTTCTTATCAATGTTTTGCAAGAGATATCACATATTATTGTAGGGAAAATCTTACTGTTGTTTTCCAAGAGAAATCACCTATTATTGTAGAGAAAATCTTATTAATGTTTGCAAAGGGATTTTCTTTTTAATATTTCAAATTAAAAAAAATTATATTGCCTACACCGAGAATCGAACTTACAATTTTTGGAATGCTAAAACCAGCTGTTTACCATCAGGCCATCGTGTATTTATGCTTGCCAGCGTCTAATTACTGATATATGTTCTTCATATATTTGTAGAGAAAATCTTATTAATGTTTTCAAAGAGAAATCTTCGAAAATTAAGAAGTTTTCTCTCTTTTACTTTTTTCCCACACATTTTTACGGAAATCTTGACAGGAAATTAGAAGTTATTCTTCTAAATAACGCTACCAAAAAGAAATCGCGAAAAATAAGAAAGAGGAAAAGAAAAAGAAAGTGAAAGAAAGAAAACCCTTACTCTGAGTTTATTTGAAAACTTATCCAAAACGCTAACTCTGAGTTAAAAAGCTAACTTGGCGTCGTGCAAGTGGGTTTAGTGAAAATAAAGTTAAAACTGTATTACAAGTAGGGAAATAAAATTAAAACTGCATTGCAAGTAGGGAATAGGCAGAAAGAAGAGGAATAAAAAGAAAGAGAAGGTATAAAAAAGGAAAAAAGAAAATTAACACAGGACTTACCAGATAGAGAAATTATTTTAAATTAGGCTTTTCCTTCTGATTTAAGTAATCTTTCAAATGAGCTTAATTTGAAATTAAAAGAAAAGGAAAAAATACCAATTACCGAGAGAAGTTTTTAGTTTTTAAACTATTTTATTGTCACTGATTTCTGAAATCATGTTACCAAACCTACTCCTAATTACCAGTATTTATATTTTAAAATAAACAATGAACACATGCAGTTACTGGAAACTATTTTTTTTTTTTCAAGTTTGAAAACAGACTTAAAGAGATGCAAAAAATCAAGACCATTGACATATTTGAAAGTCTGTTTAAATGTGACATTACCCAATATTCATTTTAAATTAAAAAATAGTTATAAATTCTCAGAAGCGAAATGTCAGTTAATGTGAAGCAGATATTACTGTTTTCTGGAGAAAGTGAGAAATAATCATAAAAAAATGTTTGGAAGTCATTTTTAGCGCGCATAAATAGTATCATAAAAATTTTGCGTTAAAGCGGTCTTGTTGTTACTACCTTGCTGTCGGTTATGGTACATTTACACTGCACCAAATGCGTCACTTTTGGTGAAGTTATTTCGAGAATGTTTGTCCGCAGAATGAATTTGTTTGCCAAATTAGATGAATTTAATTTAATTTGACCTAATTTGGTGATCAAATTCAATCTGCGGATGATCGGTCTCGAAAAAATTTGGCCAAAAGTGACGCATTTGGTGCAGTGTAAACGTAGCTTTAAGCAACTGACGCGAAAATTTGTTCTTAGCACCACTGTATCAAAGTTACTCTCGCATTTACCAATACGCCTACACAAACCAAAATGCCCACCGCTGGTTTAGATTCACAATTTCTTAAGCCTCAATTACATAAAACTTTATTTCGACTTCGCCTCGGGCTTTGACTTTGACAGATAAGTTAAATATACGTGTTTAAACGAAACATGTCAAATAGAAAACCTCAAAGTTGAAGCAAGGTTGAAATTTGGGAAACTCTCAAATTTTGCTTGCTTTTCTTGCTTTGACAATCAGATGTTGATGACTTTGCTTTGATTTAAGAATTAAAATTTGGAGGAAATAATAATTAATTCATTTTTTCTCTATTAAATTAATAAATTTACCAAAAACTCTGAATGCAAAGAAATAAATAACGAAAACAAATGTATAAAAGAGAAACGTCAAAGCGTTCATTGTAGCATACCTCTGAAGTTGAACGCAAAGTTTTGAGGTTGCAAATGTCAGGTGAGATTAACAAAGCTTTATGTAATTGACCCTTTTCTTCCGGGAAGTGGATCAGGGAACCGATCAATTCGAAAATATCTTATACATGTTGCGTTTTCTTTCAAATTCGGTACGTCGGTAGAATTATGCCTAAATTAACAGGGGCCAATACGAATGGGATATAGAGGAAGAGGGGCGTGGTAGAAGAAAGAGGAGAATGAAGAGAAAAAGGGAGGGAGAGAGGTTGTCAATCCGTTAAGGTGGCAACCCTGCATGAAATTGTCATATTTGAAATACTGCCGAAAATACCTTTCATATCTAGCTCTATATTAAAAAAATGGGATAGGTGGCTAACCTGTAAACCGCTCCAACTGGCAACACTCATCTATATAATCTTAGAGAGAATCACGTTGTCTATATGCCAAATTTTATCAAAATCGGTCCAGCAGTTCCGAGATATACGAAAAAATAAATAAATTTGTGTGTGTTAGCTAGATTCTAGAATTTCACCTCCTATTTTGATTTGCACAGCTAAACACCGTGGTGAAAATCGCCCATGCCTGAAAGTCTGCAACATACGCCTGAAAGTCGGCTACAATTTCTATTTCCGTTGCATAATTTCCGTTGCATCATCAGCCATTTTCTCAAATTTTACTCTCAATCAAAAATGTACTTAATTTTATCAAATAGAACTTCCTCATAAAACCATAGAGATTTCCGTATAGTTTCTTCTTCGTTTCCACCGTTTCGACTACCCCTTTGCCCAAAAACTGTTCATGAAGACAATCTTTTTAATTTTATTAGGCACTTTTGGTTCTGTGTATGTACGTATGGGTTATAAAAATGAAAGGAATATGAAAGAAATGCAGAAGCTCGTACAACGTGAACCCGAGTATGTAAAAACCAAAGAAGTATAGAAGTAACGGAAAACAACGAACAACGAAAAGCATACGTAGGTACATATTAAACAGAGTTATGACTAAGAAAAACACGGAATACAAACTAAAATACGAGTAACAACAAACGAAGCAAAAAATAGGCAACAAGACATCAGCAGCTTCAAAGTTCCAGTGCATTGGTACCGAAGCAGAAAGTCAACAACTATCAGACTCGTTTAACCAGCTAGCCACACACACAATAGATCGTGTAAATGCTCGCGGTGTACTAAGGCCTTATAATAATAACCAGCTAGCCATCAACACAAACGAAAGACTTCAATTTAGTTTAGTGAAGACAACGAACTCGCGCAGACAAAGAACTGTGCCCATACATATGTATATATTTTAAATATTGACGGGAGTTTTGCAATACTTATGGAATTTCAAAGTGGAGTGATTTGAATTGCATTAAAAATAAAATCTTTCATTAAAATTTCAGTTCAATATGAGTGTTGTGCTTAAGTTTTCAGTTTAATGTACCATTTAACGGAGGCGATAAATACATAGTGGATATGTACATATGTTGTGTAGCAAGCGGCGAAAGTCATTACTAATTAAATAGAGGTGCGGTGAGAGGATGAAAAATAGTTTTATATAAATACATACATACATACATATGTATCTACTTATGTCGATTTTAGTTGTTCCCTTCATTGGTTTCTTTATGTTTGCATTTATATAAAATGTGTGTGTTCACGCTTACACTCACAGAACAAAAGCTCTTTGACATAAATTAATAAACTAATAAAGGTGAAAAAATTACTGCAAATATGTATAATTTTTTTATTGTAAAGTTACTTGAAAAAGTTACTATTTCAAAACTTATTTAGTATTAAATTAAAAAAAATTATATTTCCGTCTTTGGTATTTTTATCCAATTTTTTAACTAAATTTTGTTTATTGATATTCTACATGATTAATAAGCAATATATATGACCAACATTATAACAGAAAATATACATTTCTCATATACGTTCAAACACATTTTTGCTTAATATATGCTTTGTCTGCGAAGGTGTAGTTTTACAGTCTTCAAAAGGCGCAGCCCCAAAAAAAATTTGAGGGATTTGTAAACTCAATACATTAATTTTCATGTATTTTGTCAAGCTTAGTCTAAATCCGTGATCGGACTTAGACTAACATGTCGCAGTTCTTCTCTAATAATGTGCTGTTCATGCGGAGCCTGCAGCATTTTTTCCATACAATTTTGAAAGCTAAACGCAACTAAATGCTACTTTATTTCTGCATTAGCTTTAGCATCTTCGAAGATACAGTACGAACAAAAATTTCCTTGTATAAAGAAAAAGTGAAAAAATTGCATTCTTTTGGACGAAACGCTGTTTATATTAGGATATCTTCTCACTATGCAAGTCAACGTACTTATGCAATAATTTTTCCTGTTAAAAGTTGCAATTTTCGAGGTGAAGAGTTTCCAAGTTTGTTTAGAAAGTCGGTTTCTTTGCCCACGAACTCACTTGTATAAAAAAAAAAGAGTTTATCTGAAAAGGCAAGCATAATTCCACTTGCGATGGAGGAACGCACCTTAAGCATTCGAAAACAAGTAAGGAAAGCTGTCTTCGGCTGTGCCGAAGGCTAAATACCTTTCATGAATAAGCGTCACGATTTTCACTGTTTGATCCCAGTGCAGCCTGTGTGAATTTAACTTTAGCTCATACCGAAATTATCGGAACTATCGATTATATGGGGGCGATGTGTTATATTGTTCCAATCTCATTGATTTTTAACATCGACATTCCACATTCTAAAATAGCAATAGTTACGAAATTTCACGTTCCTACCGATATAATTACATGAGTTATCTACCAAAATCCGTTTATCGGAACAATCGATTGTATGGGGGCTATGTGAAATATTTATTCCATCTTAATGATTTGCAACATCGGTATTTTACATATAAAAATAGCGATGCTTCCAAAATTTCACAATCCTACGTGTTTAATTACAGGAGTTATCTACCAAAATCCGTTTATCGGAACAATCGATTGTATGGGGGCTATGTGATATATTTATCCAATCTCGATGATTTTCAACATCGATATTTTACATATAAAAATAGCGATGCTGCCAAAATTTCACGTTCCTGCGTGTTTAATTACAGGAGTTATAGCCCAAAATCCGTTTATCGGATTAATCGGTTGTATGGGAGCTATATGTAATATCGGTCCGATCTTGCTGGTTCCGACAAATGATTCCTATATTGGAAAATGGTGGCCGCATACCAAGTTTCAGCCAAATATCTCATAAACTGAGGAACTAATTTGCGTTCAAACAGACAGACGGACATGGCTAAATCAACTCATCTCATTTTCCTGATCATTTCGGTATACTTTTTGATGGGTCTATCTCTTCTTCTTCTCATATTTACAAACATCGGACCAAAGTTATACTACCATTTCATGTTCATGAAAGGTATAATTAGCTAAATGTGCATTTTCAAAGTGCGGCAGCATGAACGCATCTTCGAAATGTACGACCGAAAGTGGAAAATGCTGTTTTTAAAACTCAGCATGAACACTACATAACCTCACAAAATAATATTGAACTTTTTTGCAAGGTTAGGGCCGAACTTCGGGCCCGTTGTTAAATTCTAATACTGAATTCGGATTCAGCAGCCAATGTCCCTTAGGAACATGTGTTTAGCTTTATTCCCTGTTGATTTATTCACGTTTGGCACATTTTCAAACCAAAATCGGAGAATCCAAAAAACATACCAATGTTTGAGGCTAGAATACTAGAAAACGGCTAGTCTGAGAAAATTTAAATTTCCTTCAAAATATGTTCAGGCAAATGGTGCTTACAACAATGGTTTGTCGTTTTTATACCAATTATGAGATTAAGTCTGTAAAATCTAAACAAGCGATGATAGACCTCTAGACTTTAATTAAAAAATCTGAAATAATTACAGTAATTTGGTTTCACCTTTCTAAAAAAAAAATCTATATAATTTTTGAAAAAAAAACGATTTTTTTTGCCCCAGTCTAATATAAAAACCTAATGGCGGCGATATACCAACAGGTTATCTAACCTCTAACGAGATTTTTGCCGAGCCTCTCTTTCCAACTTGTGGTGTGCTGCTTTTGAGTTTTTTTCCTACAAGACCTACAGGTTTTTGCCGACTCCGAACGGCACTTGCGCAGCAAATGAGTTTTTGCTGAGAAGCTTCTTATGGCAGAAATACACCCGGAGAGTTTGCCAAACTACTGCCGAGGGCCGACCCCGTTTAGAAAAATTCTTTTTATACCCAGTGTACTAGTACTAGTACAAGGGTATATTAATTTTGTTCACATAACGGTAGTACGTAACGGCACAAAATAATCGAGATAGATATAGAGTTCCATATATGAAAATTCTTAGCTTGAAAAGAGGAGTCCATTAAGACATGCCCGTCCGTCTGTCCGTCCGTCCGTCCGTCTGTGTACACGATAACTTGAGTAAAAATTGAGATATTTGCATGAAATTTTGTATACAGGTTACCTTTTGGCCAAGGTAGGTTGCTATTGAAAATGGGCGAAATCGGATGATAACCACGCCCCCTTTTTCGATATCGAAAATTTCGAAAATCACACAAATTGACATATCTCGGTAGCCGAAATGGCTAAAATGATATAATTTTATAGGTGAATCCCCCTGGTAATTCTCTTATCATTTTTCCATAAATTTTTTATAGGGGGCGTGGCACCGCCCACTTTTAAGGGAGGCATTTTTGAAAATTTGACTGGTCGTAACTTTTAAACTGATTACGATAGAATGATGGAATTTGGCAAAAAGCACACTAGTATCGTTGGGAGTATACCTGATAAAAATGGATAAAATCGCCCTCCAACCATGCCCACTTTCAATATCGAAAATTTCGAAAATCACATAAATTGACATATCTCGGTAGCTGAAATGGCCAAAATGATATAATTTTATAGGTGCATCCCCCTGGTAATTCTCTTATGATTTTTGCATGAATTTTTTATAGGGGGCGTAGCACCGCCCACTTTTAAGGGAGGCATTTTTGAAAATTTGACTGGTCGTAACTTTTAATCTGATTACGATAGAACGATGGAATTTGGCAAAAAGCATACCAGTATCGTTGGAGTATACCTGATGAAAATGGATAAAATCGCCCTTCAACTATGCCCACTTTCGATATCGAAAATTTCTAAAATCACCTAAATTGACATAATTCGCTGACGGAAATGGGTAAAATTATACAATTTTATAGGTGAATCCCCATGGTCATTATATAATGATTTTTTAATAAATTTTCTAAAGTGGGCGTGGCCCCGCCCACTTTTAAGGGAGGCATTTTTATACCCAGCGTACTAGTACAGGGGTATTATAATTTTGTCCACATCACGGTAATACGTACCGGCCCAAAATAATCAAGATCCATGTATGAAAGTTCTTAGGTTGAAAAGAGGAGTCTATTCAGGCATGTCCGTCCGTCCGTCCGTCTTTGTACACGATAACTTGAGTAAAAATTAAGATATTTGCATGAAATTTTGTATACAGGTTACCTTTTGGCCAAGGTAGGTTGCTATGGGCGAAATCGGATGATAACCACGCCCCCTTTTTCGATATCGAAAATTTCGAAAATCAACAAATTAACATAACTTGAGTAAAAATTGAGGAATTTGCATGAAATTTGGTATACAGATTACTTTATGGCCAAGGTAGCTTCCTAGAGAAAATGGGCGAAATCGAATTATAACCACATCCCCTTTGTCGGTATCTAAAATTTCGAAAATCACATAAACTGACATAACTTGACTAAAAATTTAGATATTTGCATTAATTTTGGTTTAAACCTTACTTTCTGGCCAAGGTAGGTTGCTATTTAAAAAGGGCGAAATCGGATGATAACCACGCCCCCTTTTTCGATATCGAAAATTTCGAAGTTCACATAAACTGGCATATATCCGTAGCTGAAATTGATAAAATGATATAATTTCATAGGTGAATCTCTCTTATCATTCTATTATGATTTTCTATTAAATTTTAAAAAGTGGGCGTGGTACCGCCCACTTTCAAGGGAGGCATTTTTGAAAATTCGACTGGTCGTAACTTTTAAACAAATTATGGTAGAACGATGAAATTTGGCACAAATCATACTATTACCCCCCGTCCAACCACGGCTACTCTCGATATCGAAAATTTAAAAGACTGATCGTAAGTTTTAAACTGATTACGGTAGAATCGTGAAATTCGGCACAAGGTATACTAGGGTTATAGGAAGTATATCTGTTGAAATTAAACGAAATCGCTTCCCAATCACGTCCACTTTCAATATGGAAAATTTCGAAAATCACATAAATTGACATAATTCGGTAAGGTAAATAACTAAAATAGTATAATTATAGTATAATTTGATAGTTAATTTTGTTAAGTGAGCCACCTATAATTTTTCGACGGCCATGTATTTTATTGAAAGTTGGTAGTATGGCTCAGAACGATTAAACAAAAATACGTATACAATTTTTCGAAATTCGAATTATTTTGAAAGTTATAGCTATCAACAGTTTTCGAAATTCCTCACTTTTGATGATTTTCTCAGGATTGGTCAAACCGCGTTTGCTAATTTTTTAAATATATATAAAAGATGGTATCTTCTACAAAAGGACATTTCCAATTTTTGCAAACAATTTTTTTTTGCAAACATTATTCGCAATTTTTAACTTCTCCATCGTGGCGAGATGGCGCTTTTGTATGATGTTGTTGGGCATTGCATTAGTAACTGTTAGCAAAAAAAATTAAATTTGTTTGACACTTTAAGGGAGCGGAAGTTATTTACATTTTTTGTCTTCATAGTCCACAGTACGTAGAGAAAAACAAAATTTCATAAAAAATTTACTAGTCTGTAAAAAAATGTAAATAACTCCCGCCCCCTTAAAGCGCCAAAAAATTTTTTTGTTGTCAATAGTTACTAATGGAATGCCCAACAACATCATACAAAAGCGCCATCTGACCACGATGGAGTAGTTAAAAATTGCGAATAATTTAGAATCGTCGTTTGGTAGAAGATACCATCGGTTTGACCAATCGTGAGAAAATCATCAAAAAGTAAGGAATTTCGAAAAGTGGTGATAGCTATAACTTTGAAAATAATTCGAATTTCGAAAAACTGGCCCAAACGTATTTTTTTCAATTTAAAATTGGGCGTAAGTATATTAGAAGTAAGAAATGGATTCAACTATAAGTAAGATTTTGAGGGCACACGAACAATGTACATATATGTTATACCGTAGCATAAATAAATATTAATTTTATAAACTAACTAATAAATTTATTGACTTCGTTTTTCCCAAATTATAATATATATAGAAAATATATAACTTATAGGTACTACTATTGTTTCCAAACACTGGGTATTTAATGTTCGGCTTACCCGAACTTAGACTTCTTTACTTGTTCTAAATAATTTTTTGTGTTACTTTTACATTGATACGCCACGACTTGGTGTAGAAGACCGAACACTTAACCGCTACACCACGGCGGCCCAGTCTACATGCATTAAAATGGCCCAAATAAAAGAAAAACACATTTTGAAAATTTTATCGATATATTTATTGTTTGATATTACTTTTAAGAATGAGGTAAACGAACTACTGTACATTAGAGCGTATCACCAAAAAGTTCAAAATGTTCCCCCCTAGTTTGAACACTTACCTTATGAGGGTTTCAAACAAATTTTTTTAAATTTTTTTGTCACCCTGTAAAAACAGCGAAATTTGTTTTTTTTTTCTATAACTTCTATATTTCTAGTTAGATTTTCAAAAGTGATACATTTTTAGAAAGGTATTCACCAAGACAATATTTCATCAATAGAAACTTTTAGCCCTTCATGCCAAGTTCAGTTTTTATTTCATTTATACTAAAACCAACACCCTGTAAAAAATTAGTAGTGGTGAAGCAATTGTCTACTTAAATGTCAGTCACGTGTCATTATTTCTTTCATAAAAGTCTCTTATTAACATTATTTAAAAATATACCTATAATTCGCTAAACTACGTAGCCGAGAACGTTACAGCAAATTGGAGTCAAGGAAAGATTTAGCATGCAATGCACTTACATTAGGTTAGGTTAGGTTCAAGTGGCTGCCGCAGAGGCACACTTAGGCCAGTTTTGAAAGGCCCGTTGTGATACCACCAACACAAGGAAAGTCAGTCCCGGGACCCAGCCATATGGAAAATCCCTGAGTTGTTGGGATTTTCCACATAGCAGAATCACGGGACTGACACTCCTAAACCGACACCGTTACTCCTCCTCGAACCACTTAGATGACTTTATGAAGCCCATCAAGTCCTTTATGTCCAGTTCCGCGATCTGGCTTAGGCTATCCAGGAACGGAACTCCCAAAAAGCGCGTTCTCGCGCCACTTAAAGCCGGACAGTTGCAGATGAGGTGCTCCACTGTTTCCTCCTCCTCATCATCTTTGCAACTCCTGCAGCATCGTCGGTAGGGCACACCTAGCCTTTCTGCATGCCTACCAATGAGGCAGTGAACGGTTAATACCCCTATCAATATGCAGATTTCCCTCCTAGTTAGGGCATAAATGCGTCTAGACCTTTTAAGATCCCATTTTGGCCAGGTTTGTTTCGATATGCGACACCCTGGGGATTGCAGCCATCTTTCGTTGGCTTGACGGAGTGTGTGCTCCTTCAGCATTAGTTTGCATGTGGCAAACGGCATACCTAAGCGCTCTTTATCCTGAAGAACCTGCTTGGTCGTGCCCTGTCTGGCAAGCTCGTCTGCCTTACAGTTTCCCTCAATGTCCCTATGTCCCGGGACCCATATGAGGTTTACGCGGTTCTGTTGGGCCATCTCCTGAAGAGATCGACGACAGCTGAGCGTCAGTTCAGAGTTGAACGTGTATGAGCCAAGGGATTTGATGGCCGCTTGGCTATCGCTGAAAATAGCGATATCTTCTCCGATAACACGTTTGCTTAACCAGGCCGCGGCGGCCAGGATTGCCGAGACTTCCGCCTGGAAGACGCTACAATGATCAGGTAGTCTGAAGGAGAGCTCAAGGTCCAAATCCCTTGAATAAACTCCTCCTCCAACTCTGCCGTCCAACTTCGAGCCGTCGGTGTATATGGAAGTGCCACCATTTGTTTCGGGACACCAATCCGTCCTCTCCCAGTCTTCTCTGCTGGGAATGTTTATTTTGAAACCGCTATCCCCGACTGTAGTAGTCGCACAACGATCTGTGCTTAGAGGGAGAAAGCTGTAAGATTCCAGAATACTGGAGTGTCCAATAGTACCCGCAGCCCAACTGGAGGTTTCTCTTAGGCGCAGAGCTGATGCCGCCGCTGACCGAAACCCTTCCAGATCAAGTGGCAAAATGCCCAGAATGACCTGGAGGGCTTCGTTGGGCGTTGTCCTTAGCGCACCGCTTATACAGATCATATTGGATCTATGGACTTTCCGCAACAGATTCAGGTATGTTGCCTTGCTCAGCGCAGGCCACCATACGACGACTCCATAAAGCATGATTGGGCGAATGATGGCCGTGTAGATCCAACTGCATACTCTAGGGCTGAGCCCCCATTTTTTGCCAATGGCTCTTTTGCATGTGTAAAGAGCGATCCAAGCTTTCTTCTGGCGCTGAAGAACATTCTCCTTCCAATTCAATTTCCTGTCCAGAACTATGCCTAGAAACTTGGCCTTATCCGACAAGCCCAGGCGCGTGCCATCTAGTTCTGGTAGGCTTAGTGGCGGTATTTTGTACCGGTTGGTGAAGAGGACAAGTTCCACCTTCCCTGGGTTGATACTAAGTCCGCAGCGAGAGGACCACGTCGAAACTTCTCGCAGTGCTACTTGCATCAGGTCACACAGAGTTTGTGGGAACTTGCCTCTGAATGCAATAGCTAAATCGTCTGCGTATGCCACTATCTTCCCGCCCCCCCTCCCCCCAGCTTGTGTCACGTAGCAACGAGTTGACTGTAAGGTTCCATAAAAGCGGGGAAAGAACACCACCCTGGGGTGTTCCCCTTGTGACATAACGTGATAACTCAACCGCACCAAGTGAAGAAGCTATTTTCCTTCCCCTTAAAAGTTGGTCAATTAAATCAGTTAGAGGTCTATCTACGCCCAGATTAGTTAGAGCGGAGTTGATAGCCTCCGGGCTTATATTGTTGAAAGCCCCCTCAATGTCTAGGAGGGCCACGAGACAGTAGTCCTTTTCACACAGCGATTTCTCAATGACAGACACTAGGCTGTGCAGAGCGGTTTCTGTTGATTTACCCTTGGTGTATGCATGCTGATAGCTAGAGATAAGGTTGCTATCAATAGTCGTTAAGAGGTAGTCGCTTAGTATCCTCTCAAAGGTTTTTAGTACAAAGGACGAGAGACTGATCGGTCTGTAGTCTTTTGGCTCGTAGTGGGATGCCTTCCCAGCCTTAGGGATAAACACTACCGTGGCGCTTCTCCAGGAGCCCGGAATGTGGTTGAGAGCCAGGCAGGCTGTGAAGAGAAATACCAGCCATTTAGCTGATGTCTCCAACGTGTTTATAAGTTGCGCGGGGATAATCCCGTCTGGCCCGGCAGCCTTATACGGTTCAAAGCTCTTAACTGCCCACCTTACTCTTTCCTCAGTGATGGGTATATTTACTGCCAGGTTTGTTGCAGGTGCTAGTGGTGCATCACGCAGATTCCCCGGAAAATGTGTATTCAAGAGCAGCTCAAGGGTTTCCCCTTCCGTGCTGGTCCAGGATCCGTCAGGTTTTCGCAAATAGCTGATGGTTGTTTGACTTTTCGAGAGGACTCGTCGAAGTCTCGCTGTGTCGTCGACCTTTTCGACGCCAGTGCAGAAATTTCTCCACGAGGTTCTCTTCGCCTGTCTCAGAGCTTTTTTGTAGGCCCTTAGTTTAGCTTTATATTCGTGCCAATGAGGCTCAGAGCCGAAGCTCTTGGCCTTGTTAAATTGTTTCCGGCATGATATTCGGAGCGAGTCCAAATCGTAGGACCACCAATGTGGCCTGTGTTTACCGCGTGGTTTTGGCACTGGACAAGCCTGTCCTAGAGCATTTGAGAGCGCCGATGTAAATGTAGTAACAAGATCCTCCAGCTCCTCTACTGATGAGGGGGCTTGTGAGGGCAGTACTGGTAGGTCTCTGTCTAATATTTCATTGTGTAACTGCCAATCAGTGTTACGTGGATTGCGCTTCATGATTGGTTGTTCTACAATAAAGTCTAAAACCATTTCTATGTAACGGTGGTCGGAGAAAGAATGTTCTTCCAGAACCCGCCATTTTCTGACCCACTCATAAGCGCCTTCACTACAGATAGTGAGGTCTATGACCTCCCTGCGGGGCTTAGTGATAAAAGTAGGCTCATTACCCACGTTGCAAATCACCAGGCTGGTTGTTAAGAGGTAATCAAACAGAGACTCGCCCCTGGCATTGATGTCGGAGCTCCCCCATTGGACATGGTGAGCATTAGCGTCCGCTCCAATAATAAGATTACCCGTGCAGAAATTTGACACCAGGTCTTTCACCTCCGTTTGTGGTGGGGGTTCTTCGGCGTCGTAGGGCATATAGACCGACGCCACCGTCAGGCGGGTGCTGTCGACCGTTAGACTGATAGCGGTAATATCACCATTGGTGTAGTTAGGTAGGAGAAAGGAGTTCAACTCAGACTTGACCAAAATACACGTTCTGACTTTGCTCTCCTCGCTGGCTCGAATGATTCTCGAGCTATTGACCCAGGGTTCTTGGATGAGGACCACATCCACGTCGCATTTAGAAAGACGACTACTTAAAGCAGCCGAAGCTACTTTAGATTTGTGCAGATTAATCTGAAGCACCACCAACATTTGAGCGCAAAGACTTCCCTGCCGTCCCCATATCGTCGAGGTTTGCCCCATCCCGGAGGTTGCCTATCAACGACGAGTTGTTCCGATTAACTGCCCGATATGGCGTTGCAGGAGTCTTGCTGTCTGTAGCGTTAGATGTTAATCGCTCAGTGTTGGCTGCTACCACCGTGACGTCGAGGGCTTCCTCGTCCTGTAGGCTGTCCTCCATCTCCGAGTTGTTCACAGCACTATCGCCAAGGGACGTGGCGGATAACATGCTTTCCGCATCGGAATCCTCCGCTTCCTCTTCTGGTAATTCGTTTTCCGGTTCCCCAGGAGCAGCCGAGAAGGCAGCGCGCTGAGCATCACCACGATATACGTGGATAACGATCTGGCCTACGCTGTAGTGTACTAGGCCATTGCACCTTTTGAGGGGCTCGATTGACTCTTTATTCATGGTGAACACCACCTGTCTGTCGGGCCCTACCGCATCCCCGACCAGATTGACATTCCAGTCATGCGTTGGCAGGGACGGATTCATTAGCCGTAGCATCCCGAGAATTCTCTCGGGTTCGTCAGGGATGGCCGGAATCCACGCCCTTGCCCTTGGACGAGCTGGAATATCCTTCCAGTCGACGATCTCTATCTTTGCGCCCTTGTAGACTTCACCCAGCTTAGCAGCTGCTGCCTTGTACAGTGCTACGGTTTTTGCATCCTCGCATGCGAGTAATTTAATCTGACCCTGGTGCCAACCCGCATCCGTTACTCGCGCCGAACTACCCGGAAACTCTGGAGCAACATTGAGAAGAATGTTGCCGAGTTCATTTCGCACGTAACGCCACCGGTCCTTAGGGATGGCCAGACGGTCATTGCCTCGGTCAAGGACGCCTATAAGGATCCTGTCCTTGGTTACCTCAGCAAAGCTTAGTTTGCCCGCTCCAGGGGTATTCTGATGCCGCTTGGGAGGGGGATTTAACTCCAGGTCCGATCTCTGCACTTACATTAGAGCGGGTCGATTTTTTTTGCATCAGGGGCCCATGGCGATTGTGGTTAATTCGATAATTTCAAGCATTTTTGCCGAAGAAACTATAGGTCTATCATGAATTTCGAGCTAGCGGATTTTTCAAACGTATTTTTTTTTTTCTTAAAAAAGTGATTCACTTGTTAAAAAGCTGTGTTGAAAACTTAAAAAATTCATTCTATATATGCATTTGGGGGTTTTTTGAGTCGATAAACCCATTTCCGACATTAATTTTTTATTTTGACGTCCGCCAGAGGGCGTTTCCGTCCTTTTATTTTTGTATTTTTTTGTTTTAAGTAATTCACTCGTTGAAAAGCTGTATTGAAAACTAAAAAAAAAATCATTCTATATATGCATCTGGGGCTTTTTGGGGTCGATAAATCCATTTCTGACATTAGTTTTTTCTTTTTACGTCCGCCAGAGGGCGCTTACGTCCTTTTTGGATTTTATCTTTATTTTTACGTGGTTTACTTGTAGAAAAGCTGTATTGAAAACAATAAAAAAAACATTCTATATGTGCATCTGGGGGTTTTTAGGGTTGATAAATCCATTTCTGGTATTGATTTTTTATTTTGACGTCCGCCAGAGGGCGCTTCCGTCCAATTTTTGAATTTTAACACCTTTTTCCGAAAATCAACATTAATGTTCCGAAAATCTATGAAATTCGACTTTCCCATAATGCAATTTCTTTTTTTTAAGTAGACTAACACGACGATTCTATATTCTTGTTAAATTGTCAAGATACAAATTTTTTTATCAAGTATTTTGAATTTTGCGTAAAAAACCAGTTGTATTTTATTAAAATTATTTTCAAATTATTATTTTTTAAGCAGAATTCAAAATATTTGATACAAATATTTGGTTTTTTATCAAGATTGATAATTATAACTCCGATGGTTTGCTGGGTACTGTTTATTTACAATGTATTACAAATGACACACGTGATCCCGCTACTTTTCATTTCTATACTGTGTTTGCTATAGTTTTCGCGTCAATTGAAATTGATAATAAACAAAAAAAAATCAACCAATAAATAAAGGAAACAAGTTTTTAAGAAAACTAAAAGGTATGTATTAAAACAGTTATTAATAATAAAAAAGTGCATGGTGGAAGTTACAAAGAATAGTTTGGTTTTGTGCAAAAAAAATATTTGTTTGCTTAGTTTTTGTTTTTGTTTGGTATTAGGTTAACGGTGCGTTTTTAAAATCAAAGTTATACGTAGAGTTTATGTATGCGTGATATTTTTTATACCCAGTGTACTAGTACTAGTACAAGGGTATATTAATTTTGTTCACATAACGGTAGTACGTAACGGCACAAAATAATCGAGATAGATATAGAGTTCCATATATGAAAGTTCTTAGGTTGAAAAGAGGAGTCCATTAAGACATGTCCGTCCGTCTGTCCGTCCGTCCGTCCGTCCGTCTGTGTACACGATAACTTGAGTAAAAATTTAGATATTTGCATGAAATTTTGTATACAGGTTACCTTTTGGCCAAGGTAGGTTGCTATTGAAAATGGGCGAAATCGGATGATAACCACGCCCCCTTTTTCGATATCGAACATTTCGAAAATCATACAAATTAACATAACTTGAGTAAAAATTTATGAATTTGCATGAAATTTGGTAATTATTCGAATTTCGAAAAACTGGCCCAAACGTATTTTTTTCAATTTAAAAATTAGTCTACTTAAAAAAAAGAAATTGCATTATGGGAAAGTCGAATTTCATAGATTTTCGGAACATTGTTGTTGATTTTCGGAAAAAGGTGTTAAAATTCAAAAATTGGACGGAAGCGCCCTCTGGCGGACGTCAAAATAAAAAATCAATACCAGAAATGGATTTATCAACCCTAAAAACCCCCAGATGCACATATAGAATGTTTTTATACCTTTCATGAACATGAAATGGTATTATAACTTTGGTCCGATGTTTGTAAGTATGAGAAGAGGAAGATATAGACCCATCAATAAGTATACCGAAATGATCAGGATGACGAGATGAGTTGATTTAGCCATGTCCGTCTGTCCGTCTGTCCGTCTGTCTGTCTGTCTGTCTGTCTGTTTGAACGCAAACTTGTCCCTCAATTTTTGAGATATTTGCCTGAAATTTTGTATGCGGCCACCATTTTCCAATATAGGAATCATTTGTCGGAACCAGCAAGATCGGACCGATATTACATATAGCGTACAACCGATTATTCCGATAAACGGATTTTGGGCTATAACTCCTGTAATTAAACACGTAGAAACGTGAAATTTTGGAGGCATCGCTATTTTTATATGTGAAATATCGGTGTTGAAAATCATTGAGATGGGATAAATATTTCACATAGCCCCCATACAATCGATTGTTCCGATAAACGGATTTTGGGCTATAACTCCTGTAATTAAAGAGGAAGGAACTTGAAATTTTGCAAGTATTGCTATTTTTATATATGAAATATCGATGTTGAAAATTATCGAGATGGGATAAATATTTCACATAGCCCCCATACAATCGATTGTTCCGATAAACTGATTTTGGGCTATAACTCTTGTATTTGAAGAGGTAGGAACGTGAAGTTTTGGATATATCGATATTTTTATATGTGAAATATCGATGTTGAAAATCATCGAGATGGGATAAATATTTCACATAGCCCCCATCCAATCGATTGTTCCGATAAACGGATTTTGGGCTATAACTCCTGTAATTAAAGAGGTAGGAACGTGAAATCTTGTAAGTATTGCTATTTTTGTATGTGAAATATCGATGTTGAAAATCATTGAGACAGGATAAATATTTCACATAGCTCCCATACAATCGATTAGTCCGATAAACGGATTTTGGGCTATAACTCCTGTAATTAAAAAGGTAGGAACGTGAAGTTTTGGAGGTATCGCTATTTTTATATGTGAAATATCGATGTTCAAAATCATCGAGATGGGATAAATATTTCACATAGCCCCCATACAATCGATTGTTCCGATAAACGGATTTTGGTAGATAACTCCTCTAATTATATAGGTAGGAACGTGAAATTTCGTAACTGTTGCTGTTTTAGAATGTGGAACGTCGATGTTAAAAATCAATGAGATTGGACCAATATAACACATCGCCCCCATATAATCGATAGTTCCGATAATTTCGGTATGAGCGGAAGTTAAATTCACACAGGCTGTACTGGGATCAAACAGTGAAAATCGTTACGCTTATTCATGAAAGGTATTTAGTCTTCGGCACAGCCGAAGACAGCTTTCCTTACTTGTTTTTATTGTTTTCAATACAGCTTTTCTACAAGTGAACCACGTAAAAATAAAGATAAAATACTAAAAGGACGTAAGCGCCCTCTGGCGGACGTAAAAAGAAAAAACTAATGTCAGAAATGGATTTATCGACCCCAAAAACCCCCAGATGCATATATAGAATGATTTTTTTTTAGTTTTCAATACAGCTTTTCAACGAGTGAATTACTTAAAACAAAAAAATAAAAAAAAATACAAAAATAAAAGGACGGAAACGCCCTCTGGCGGACGTCAAAATAAAAAATGAATGTCGGAAATGGGTTTATCGACTCAAAAAACCCCCAAATGCATATATAGAATGAATTATTTTAGTTTTCAACACAGCTTTTTAACAAGTGAATCACTTTTTTAAGAAAAAAAAAAATACGTTTGAAAAATCCGCTAGCTCGAAATTCATGTTAGACCTATAGTTTCTTCGGCAAAAATGCTTGAAATTATCCAATTAACCATAATCGTCATGGGCCCCTGTGAATTTTTTTGGGTCCATACAAATCAACCCGCTCTAACTTACATTTATTTCCTCATTACATGCAGGTAATAATCTTTTTTTCTTAGTTTTCCGAAATTTTTTTTTTTTTCAAATACAGGGTGTTGGTTTTAGTAAAAATAGAATAAAAACTGAACTTGGCATGAAGGGCTAAAAGTTTCTATGGATGAAATCTTGCCTTGGTGAATACCTTTCTAAAAATGTATCACTTTTGAAAATCGAACGAGAAATATAGAAATTATAGAAAAAAAAAAAAAAATTCGCTGTTTTTACAGGGTGACGAAAAAATTATAAAATTTTTTTTTGAAAACCTCATAAGGTAAGTGTTCAAACAGGGGGGGGAACATTTTCAACTTTTTTTTCCTCCATACACCGTGATACGCTCTACTGTACATTGAGGGAAAAACAGTGAAAATTCAACAAAAACGATGTCAAATCGACAAAAAACAGCTATGATAGTCAGCGTACCTTGAAATTTGTTGCATCGAGTATAAAAATGCTATTTTAACCTGCAGCGAACCCTCAAACTAGTTAGAAAAATACTATGGCAGAACTCATAGTAGTCAGGAAAAATCCATTTCATACTAGTATACAACTAGTATTTTCTGGATGAAATCATACTAGTTAAAAAATACCAAAATTTATTCGTTTCGTTTGCTTCGTTTTTCTCTTATAATTCACAGTTGCTTTTGTCCTGACAAATAGTCGCTGCTTTTTTTAAGAATAAACATGAAAATAAAGGCAAATGATAAAACAAAAAAGGCAAATGATAAAAATTCTGCTTGAAATCATGCTAGTCCAGGTTCAACGATTTTTGGACTAGTATGTTACTAGTATATTTCATACTAGTCCTTTTCGGACTAGTATGGGGACTAGCTCATTTTATGGAAATCATACTAGTCCAGGTTGAACAAGTATGTCACTGGTATTTTACAAATAGTAGAATTCTAGTATATCATGACTAGTAGATGACTGGTATGTTCTGGTCGAAATCTGTCAATTGACATTTAGTAGGACACCAACACGTAAAAAATGCCAGTTGCTTATATGAAAAAAAGACAAAACGGGTTGGGCCCGGTGCACCAACTAGTTGCATAGCAGTTTTCAACTAGTTGCTTTCGCTGCAGGGAATGAGCAGATTTCTTGGCCGTTTGTCAATTTTACATTTTCTCGGAGTAGATAAGTCAGGAAGTAGATACGTCAGAATATTTTTAAAGCAACGCTTGCGATATTTGCTTGAAATATATTTCGTGCTGAAGCAACAACACAAAATGGTCATTAGAAACTTTTTTCTTATATGTTTAAGGTGTTCTGAATTCGATTCTCGGTGAAGTCAATATAATTTTTTTTACTTTTTGTTTAATTTTAATTTTTTTTTTTATAAATCGTCGGTCGGCACGCAATACCGCTTTTTGCAAAAAGCAATACGGCATATATACCAAAACTTCCAAAATCGAGATTTCGTTACCCTGACTAGGACTCATCGGTCTTAATGTATTTACCTTAAAATTTTTTTCCCTCCATACAACTAAGGGCTACCCTAATCTACATACTTCTTTTTGGCCAAGTCCAACTTATATACATACATATGCATATTGTATAAAGCAAAACCAGTATAAAACAGTGGGGTAGAGAAACATTATTACATATTGGGAATACCTACAATTTTTCTCGTATGAATAGATGAAAGTCATTGCAAGTCAACCAAGCATCACCCAAAAAGTTAAATGTATGTACCTTAGACTGGGCCAAATAAAAAAAATTGTGTGTGTGTTTTTTTTAATTATATTCAGGCAGGTTCTGAAATTCACTTCCGAATAAAATTTGTGAAAATTTTGTCAAATTACATAGGAATTTCAAAATTTTCACATATTTTTTTCGGAAGTGAATTGGTTCTGCCCTGCCTGATTGATGTTATTTTTCAGAATGGTGAAAAAAATTACTGTAATGGCAGATCTTGATTTTAAATTCTAGAGGTAGTAGTAAAAAAGAATCATGCAAAAGGTTTAAAAGTCCTGCATAGGTAAAATTATGATTATTTAAAATTTTGCTTTTCCTTAATCCTGGTTTTCCAAAATTCTTGTTTTGCTAAATCCGGCTTGAGAAATTCTGCTTTTATTCTTTAGATCAGTGCTGCGCAGGCCCTATACCCTTGAAGCAATTTTGTTTTTGTTTTGCCCTTAAATATAGGCACGGATACATATTTATACTTTGAATAAAAAAAAAAAAATTTCAAAGCACATTCAAATGAAAGTGCATGAGTTTTTTCTGAAAGAGCAAATAAAAAAACCATTTGGTAAGAAGCTCAAGCACTTCCGTATGAAATAAAAAATTACACTAACAAATTGACAATGGACAATTTTTGAAAATATTGAAGCACTGAAAAAATCATGTTCAGAATTGATTTCTAAATTGAAAAGTACTCGAACCTAAGATAACAAAAAAGGAAAACCATATCTAAGGGTACGTAGCTTTTAAGGATATCAATCTATGAAAGCGTATTCCAGGTCTTGCAAGAAATACAAAAAAATTAAAAGGATAGTAAGATTGGACTAAAAGTATTCGAGACGTATGTAGATACAAATGAGTCAAAAGTATGTCTCGCCGATTACTGCCAATACTATCTTCACAAAAATCCATCCCTACTCACTTTTTTTATAATTCTCCGATGATGAAAAAGCTACAAAGCTGAAATTAGCAGGAAGAATCTCCGTAGTTTAAAAAATTCAACTTTCAATAAGTGGCATTACCCAAACCAACTTTATGTAAAATATCAACATTATCCTGCTATGGCCTGACATTGAGTCTGATAAATAAAAAATAAGCAATTGCTAGTAACCAATTGCTTATTAGCAAAAGCAATTGCTGAAAAGGCTATTGCTTAAACTAATAAGCATTTGCTGATTATATGAATAAGAATTTAAGGCCCCTATTATGAGCAACTTTCGATCTTCGATCTTCGCTGGTTATCGAAAATCGAATTTTTGGTTCGTATTATGCGTTGTGATCCCTATCGAAATTTTCGTTGTGTATCTACTTTTTCACCGAACAGAATTTTGCTTTCGACGCTGTATCGAATTTTGTGAAAATTATTAAAAATGTAAGTTTTGTGTAATTATTTTTCACTTTTTAGCTAATTTACATAAATTTTAAACTATTTGTGATAATTTTATGCAGGTCAAAGGTTGTGAGCACAAAGCAACAGTTGGAACGACTGGTTTCCCTTATGGAGCATAATCCGTATTTGGCAAAGGGAATTTGCACAAAGGTTCAGGCTGTAAAAAAGTGGGAGGAAATTACCATAGAGTTGAATTGCATAGGACCACCTGTTAGAACGTCAGCAAAGTGGATTAAGGTAGATTAAATAACAACGTATATGATTTCTGTAGAAATAACCTTGAGTTTTTGTTTTATCAGGTGTGGGCTGACATGAAATCCAAAACAAAAAAGAAAATGTCCGAAAACAAAGCAGAGTATCGGGCAACTGGTGGTGGGCCAAGTAGGTTAAGTACCTATACAAATATAGAAGAGGCCGTGATTGGACTGTTGGAGCTGAACACCAGCATGAATCCACCAGGAGCAGAGCATGGATTAAGGCGACAGGATCAAGTCCAAATAGTAAATGCAGTGAGTCCTGAGGAAAGCAATGAAATGAACGTTCCAACAGTTTCTGGTTATGTACAAGAAGATGGTCGAAATGTAAATAATATTAATGATGTAAATAGTGTAAATAGTGTTAATAATGTAAATAGTGTAAGTAATGTAAATAGTGTAAATAATGTAAATAGTGTAAGTAATGTAAATAGCCGCAAAAATAGCAAACAAGATAGGATAAGATTACTAGAAGAGCAGTTGAATTCCCAAAAAAAATTTTATGAAACAATGGCTTCAATATTAAATGAAATAAAGAAAAGTACATTAGAAACTGAAAAATATACTAGGCGTATGTACTATTTAAAAAATGAAAAAACCGCGGATCTTTTGAGACTGAAAAAGGAAAAACTAGAACTGTATAAAAGTCAATTAAAAAAATGAATTTAGTAATTTAATTATAAGCAAGGAGTGAAACCGAAACCGAAACCGTAACCGTAACCGATTAAAACCGATTCATTTTTCAAAACCGAAACCGAAACCGTAACCGTAACCGATTAAAACCGATTCATTTTTCAAAACCGAAACCGAAACCGTAACCGTTATTTTGATATGGAAAAGACCGAAACCGAAACCGTTTCAAAAGCCGGAACCGGTTCCAAACGGTTTTGAATTTTTTCAATACCTTACTTATGTGAGTGGGCACATAGGTACTTCGTTTTACAAATAGGTACCCTGAAAGTTTTCATGGAAGATTGTGGAGCCACGTTTTGACATCAGTATCAAAATTCTGAAAGAGGAAGTTTGAATATAGTTGAATGAAGCGATCGAAACAAATTCACGAGATCCGAAAAAGAAATGTTCAGGCTTGCCTCGGAAAGTGCCACTAATTTTAATGTTTTTAACGATTTATACATTTCCTTTGGCTTCCATTTTAATAAAAAAGTAGAGTTAACTTTAGGAATTTGTTGTGCAGAAATTTCATCTATGCATAGCGTTAATAAATGTATTGGAGAAATCCCATCATGGCCGCAGAAAAAAAGTTATGAAAATTCAGACCTATTTCGTAGCTACATAGGTACTTGAGTATTTTAGTAGAAAATTTTTTTTCCTGTTTTTATTTGGAAGCCGAAACCGGAACGAAACCGTAACCGAAACCGAAATAAATTTTGAAGAACGAAACCGGAACCGAAACCGAAACACGTTGCAAAAACCGAAACCGAAACCGGAACGTTATTTTAATCGGTTTCAGACATTGATTATAAGTATACCTGAATTTATTTTTATTTTCTGATATATGTATTTGATATTAGTAATAAGAAACCCACCTGAATCTTTTTGTTTTTTATATATTTGATATTAGTAATAAGACAAAGCTGTTAGATTTTAAGTGTCATAAATGAATTTATGTGATATTTTTTGGATACAAGATCATACACTATTATGAAAGTCAATTAAAAAAATGAATTTAGTAATTTAATCATAAGTATACTTGAATTTATTTTTATTTTTTATATATTTGATATTAGTAATAAGAAACCCACCTGAATCTTTTTGTTTTTTATATATTTGATATTAGTAATAAGACAAAGCTTTTAGATTTTAAGTATCATAAATGAATTTATGTGATATTTTTTGTATACAAGAACATACACTGTTATGAAATGAATTTTTTTACATATTAAAATTGATTAACTATAAAGCTCTTAATATACTGTTTCTTATATCTTCTGCTCCTAAGTCATTAGTGGATTCAATGTCGTTGGTTACGTTATCATCACTGTGTTCCCCATTAAAAAGGTCTTCAACAGGAACTTGAAACTTATGGAATATGCAAATGTTGTGCAAAGCCGTACATACGCTTATAATTTGTGTTGCTTTTTTTGGAGTGTAGTGTAGAGCTCTTGCTTGCAATAGACACCTAAATCTGTTTTTCAATACTCCAATTGTTCTCTCTATTATATTTCTTCCTCTGGCGTGTTGTGTGTTATATACGCTTTGTGGAGACCCTTCCTCAGTATTTCTGAATGGTGTCATTAAATATGTTTTCAGAGCATAACCAGCGTCACCTAAAGAAAAGTAGTATATGCTTGTATAAATACCCTTTTTATGTAAAATTTTACCCAAATTGAAATACATACCAAGAAGCCATGTGTTGCGAATACCGTCTTGATGTTGCTGTTCCAAATGAGTTTTCAACGATGATTTTTCGCATTTATATACCGTATGGTCATTGTATGATCACATACCTTAAAAATAAATGTATTTATACTGGTGCTTACATATGCATGCTCTTTAACTATACTACTAATATCACACGGTAATACTTACAATCATGGCATTAATGCTAAAGAATCCTTTTCCTTTTCTGTTGTAATACAAATGCTGGTATTCCTTCTTCGGAGCAACAATTTTAATATGTGTGCCATCGATACAACCAATAATTCCTGGGATTCTGCAAATATTGTAAAAATGTGCCTTTGCTTGTTGAAGTTCATCCTCTACATATAGGAAACTTATCCACCTTTGGCAAATAATACTTTCCAAAACATCTATCACCTCTGATAGCACCACAGACACCGTGGGTTGTGCAAGCCCAAGCATATTCTCATTTCCAATACTCAGCTGGTAGGACCCCTGAGCAAAGAATCTTAGGGCCGTTGCTAATTTCAATATGCAGGGTATAGACTTGCCTCGTGCACATTGCTGTAGCTGCTCATCTGTTGTCGACAGCAGGTCCACAAATGCCTCTTTGGATAATGGGAAGTTTTTTATAAATCTGTTAACAAAATACACAAATAATTATCACACAAACCAAAATTATTTTAAAAGCTGAACTCACGCAATGGAACTCATTTCCAGAGGATTAGAAGCATCTCTCAAGCGCTTTCTGTTTCTGGCTAGTTCCAGTAATCTTTCGTCCTCATCTGACGAATCGCTAAACCAAAACTCCGTGCTTGTCATATTTTTCTTTTTTAATTACTTTTTTTGTATTTATTACAAATATTTTCACTTTTCTTTTACTTTCACATGCAACTTCACTTATGTTTACAATTTCGTATTTTAAAAACAGCTGACAGAAAAGTGTCATTGTGAACAGTTCAGTTTATCGAAATTTATCGAAACTGTCGAACTGTCATAATAGCAAACCAAAATTTTTTCGCTGAGCACTTTCGACCACAGTCGAAGATCGAAAGTTGCTCATAATAGGGGCCAAAGGCATCGCTGCTTTTGCTACAAAGTTTATGTATGTTGAAAGATTTTGGTATATATCATTTTCATCAGAAAGTGTCATAGAGCAAAATTAAATTAAATAAAATCAAATTAAATTAAAAAAATTAAAGTAAAAAAAGTAAAATTGAAAAATAAAAAATAAATAAAAAGATAATAAATAAAAAGAAAATAAAATAAAAATTTAATTAAACAATAAAAAAAAAACAAATAATATAGAACAAAAAAAAAAATTAAAAAATAAAACAAATAGAAAATATTAAAAAACAAAATAAAATTAAAAAAAATACTAAAAAATTTAAATAAAAAAAAATTTTTAAAAAAACCAAAATGCAAAACTAAAATCAATTAAAATAAAAAAATAAAAAAACAAGAAAGGAAAGCTGTTTTCGGCAGTGCCGAAGGCTATATCCTTTCATGAATAAGCGTCACGATTTTCACTGTTCGATCCCCAGTACAGCCTGTGTGAATTTAGCTTTAGCTCATACCGAAATTATCGGAACTATCGATTATATGGGGCGATGTGTTATATTGGTCCAATCTTATTGATTTTTAACATCGATATTCCACATTCTAACAGAGCAATATATACGAAATTTCACGATCCTACCTATATAATTACAGGAGTTATAGCCCAAAATTCGTTTATCGGAACAATCGATTGAATGGGGGCTATGAGCAGTTTTGGTCGGATCTGGCTGGTTCCGACAAATGCTTATTCCCATATAAAATAACGCCTCCATACCAAATTTCATCGAGATATCTCAAAAACTGAGGGACTAGTTTGCGTACAAACAGACGGACAGACGGACATGGCTTAATGGAATCAGCTCATCGTCCTGATCATAACGGTATACTTATTAGTGGGTCTATCCCTTCTTCTTCTCATACTTACAAACATCGGACCAAAGTTATAATAACATTTCATGTTCATGAAAGGTATAATAAAATTAAACAAAAAATAAAATACAAAGGAAATAATAAAAAAATAAAATAAAATAATAAATAAAATAAAATAACATAAAAATAAATAAAATTAAAAAGTAAAACGTAAAATAAATAAAAACTAAATAATAAAAAAAATAAAAACAACAAAAAAAAGTTTTTTCATTTACTACTTACGTAAGCAAATACTACCAACATATAGCAAAAGCTTCATTTATTCATTCGGAATTCAGCAATTGCTTATAGAAATAAGCATATGCTGAATGAAAATAGCAATTACTTATAGAAATAGCAAATGTTTATAAAAAAAGCAATTGCTTGGATTTTTATTCATTGAAATTTAAGCAAAAGGTCAAAACAAGCAATTGCTTACCTTTTATTCATCAGGCTCATTATCCTGCTTGGAAGCTGACCCGTTATTTGTAAACTATTTATTTAAGGTAGACGATATTCTGCCAAGATTTCTGTTTTTTTTAGAACATATAAAACTTTTTTGGATAATAAATTTATAAAAATAAGGCAAGTACATATCGTTTTTGGTGTAAGTTTTAAGTTTTTTTTTGATCCCTCAAAAACACTAAATCATTTTTTTTTTTACTCAGCCACAAAAAAATCTCAGTGTATACACATTTTTGTCCATATAAAATTTTTCGGGCATCACTGCTTTAGATAAGCTTTCTAAACAACAAAATGAACCGACATACGCACCAAAAAGTATTCAAACTCGTACCTACACAGCGATTTTAGAAATGAAATCAGCTTTATTCGTAATAGGTTTAAACAGTGCACTCGCTTATAATATGAACTAATTAAAACAAGGCCAGTTTATATTAGCAAGATTGTTCATATTTACGAAAGGCTATAAAGCTGGAAAATAATCCATTAAGCTAGTTTTAAGACACCCAAATCTCATTAAAAACAACAAAAGAAACGTATTTTATTCATTTCTTTTTTGACACAAACATAGGAAGCTCTAAAATATGAACTTTTGCACCAGAAGTTCATATTTTAGAGTACTGAATGAAGCGAAGGAGTGTTCATATTTTGGGGTGTTCATTAAGCTGTTCCTTAACCCTTTCGCGATATTGTTGCCATATGGCAACATCCAACTTTAGAGGGGCCTAGCTACTCCTGTGTATAAAATATTACCTTCTTTCTTACGTTTTGTTGAAGATTGATGTTTAAAGAGTAGACAAAAATCAAATAAGTTATCATCGTCCATTAAATATCGATAATATACAATTTTTCATAAAAGGCCTTTGCAATACATAATTTTATTATGAAATTTGTCTTTTACTTATATACATTTTTTAGTAAATTATGACAATAATTTCACTAAAAGTTGTATAAAATAAGTAAAAGAATCTTCAATCTACGCTTTGGCATAAAAATATTTTTTTACGAACAGTTTACAAAGCGGTACTGATTTTTATAACTTTGCGTGTTGCCAAATGGCAACAATTTTGCTGTAAGGTGTAAATTTGCTCTAGATTGCAGAAGAAATTTATTTGCGATTGAGACCTGAATAGTTTGGATTTATTATTGTTAGCGCATTATAATTTGAAAATAAGTCAAGGAAAATAAGCTACAAAGTCAAAGAAAAGATTTTGGAGAATTTCGGGGAGTCTGACTTGTCAGGTTTGGAGGATTCTGAAGGGGAGAAATATTAGGAGCATTTGACAACAATGAATAGAATTCCAATGCTTTAGAGAGAAGACTTACAGAGATACACCGTTTAAGAGTTTCAGTTTGTATGGAAGGTGTCACGCCCCTTTTACAATACCTCCCACTTTTACACAATTCTACCGGAACTCAAACTAATTTTCTCATACAAAATACCAATGCTTAAGAGCAAACACCTGCAGAGACATACACTTTATAATTTTCGGTTTCTATGAGATATGCCGCGCCCTTTTACAATAACGCCCACTTTCACATAACCGCAAGTCAAACTAATTTTTTCATACCAAATTACAATGCTTTTTTGAGCAAACACCTATAGAGATGTGCACTTTATAAGCCCAAATTTTTATTTGTATGGGACGTGCTAGTCCTCCTTTTCCAATGACGCCCACTTTTACATAATTCTACCACAACTCGGTATGCTTTCATAGCCCAGCAAACAATTGGTGTCATAAGTGAGTCAGAAAAGAGTCCTAAATAGGAGCGTTTACGCTCTTTATGAGCTCATTTATGAGTCCGAAATGAATGTATTTCCTTTCCTGCAATGGTCGTCCGATATGAGCTAAATTTCATATATTGTATGAGCCTGAACAGGAGTCATATATGACTCTTATTGGCCTCAGAAACGGCTCATATAGAGCCTATATAGGAGTCTAATATGACTCCTTTGTGAAGCTTTTCGGATGCATTTATGACTCGTACAAAAGTCATATATCTACTGCACTTTTTGGGTTCAAGAATGGCGACTTTGCGGCATTGAAGGGGGGTGATGAGGAGGGGAGGCAGGCGGGAATGGGGGAAGCATACATGGCATTAGATATTTGTGGGAAAATTTAATTGGATATTTGTGGGGAAAGACCATTAGGAATTTGTGGGGAAAGTCCATTAGATATCTGTGGGGAAAGTCCTTCAAATGTGGTACAATGAGCCATGATCTGCAAAAACGTAAAAATGCATTAAGAAACACCAAGAAACACTTATAGGTATGTACGTAGGCATACTTATGAGGCCAGTAAATATCTTCAACAACGAAGTCCAGAACGATGTTTTTGTAGCAGGAACAGCTCGCACGGTTATGATGATATCGGACTCCTCAATTATGAGCACTCCGAGAATGTTTGAGGGGAGAAAACTCCAATATTTTACGGCAAATAGATGCGAAGATGTACAGACCATTAAGTTTTTTGTATGAGAGGTGCCACGCCTCCATTTATATAAACGCCCACCACATAATTCTACCGCAACTTGAAACTTCACTTTCATACAAAATTTCAACGCTCTAGACCAAGCAGTGTGAGATAAACATTTTAAAAATTTCAGTTTGTATTGGAAGTGCCACGCCCTTTTAAAAATATTTTTAATATGCCAGTTAACTTTCTGCTAGGGGAAGAAATAAGTTGACAAAGTTTTATTTCAATCCTACGGACGGTTTGGTAGGTAGAGGGGTAGATACATACATTCATGTTTATATATATAAAAGATATACATACATATATAATAGATAAATAATAGATATATAAAAGATAAAGTTAAAATTTCGATGTAAAACCGTTTTAAAATAAACTTATATTCGTAATTTTAAAACTTAAAATTCCCTAGTTCTTCTTTACCGTACAGAATATTTGTTGCCATATGGCAACATGTAAAAAAACAGACTTATAAAAAAAAATTTTATAAAAATTTTATTTTTTATTGTTACTGGGGCTTAAACAAATAGTTGGACAAAAATTTGGATTTTTTGGCCAGCGTAGTAAAAAGATGTAGCGAAAGGGTTAAGAAAAATTTTTTTTTCGCCGGGCGGAATATGATAGATTTTGCTATAAAAATAAGCTGTGCAAAATTTCTTTTAGAACTTGCACGTTGCATTTGAAAATTTCAAAAATTCAAGGTGCGGCAGATTATATAAAAACATTGATAGCCGTAAACTTGGTACACGTTTATTACGTGAAAATACGTGTAGAATTCGCTATAGGTTTTGAGATTTCGCAAAGTTATCGTTTTTAAAAAAGTGAGAAAACACCATTTTTGTATTTACGAAAAATCTCCAGCTTTGCTTATCCGATCGAACCCCTCTATTCACCGCATCAAAGGTCTTCGAGAGCTCTAAAAATCTGTCATATAATGGGTTTCAGTCAGATGCCCAGTATGCCCAGTTTAAGAGCTATTAGCAGATGTAGTCGAGAAATTTTACAATTTCCAAGTCACAGCGTCGTTAATTGTTAAATACATCGAAAAGGGATAATAATTTTGTCTTGATTTTTATTTCGTTTTAAAGCTTAATCAATTTCAAACAAAATTTATCTTAACCATTTTCTTATCGGCTCAATAGTAGCAAAGCTATATCCAATTAAAAATATGTTACAGCTAGATTTATCATATCGATTCTGCAGTCGAAAACTTGATACATAAAACCCACAGCAATATTGGTATGGATTTGACATCAAAAATACTTGTTGACTTTGAAATAATAAGTTTCTCGATTATGGATAACGATATACCAAATGTAGCTATATACATAGTCATAATAAAATGGTTATAACTTTGGTATTTCTGACCTTATTTGCAAACAGCTTTGACCAATATGATTGGAATTCATTGAGCTCTGAAATCCAAATAAAATTTAAAAAAAATTATTAGTTTTCGCTGTATATCAATACATAGTACGAGCTGGCTTCAAATTGTGCTCTATTTCTCTCATTATTCTGCTAATAGCTTGTTGTTGTAACGAGGTGTAGCCCTTCCTAAATGTCAGGCAGGGTCACCCTGAGTGTATTGCTCTTGGCCGGGTAATATTCATATTCATTTATTTAAACATTTAGTACAAGTGAGACTTTTGTCTCTTATAGTACATCAACTTATGGATATAAATAAAGCAAACTCGCGTTTACTTTTTTTCCTTGACGCAAGCCAAGTCGACCAAACAGGTTTATTGAGTTACTACGACAGAACACAAATTGTCGGCGGCTTCGCCTAAATGCCTGCACTACTTCCCTAGCTCGCCAGCACTGCTGCCCGTGAAAATGTTGACTTGGCATTTTCCGTTTACTGACATGCCCGCCTTTCATATTGCTGTGGGAACGACTTCAGCTGGGTGTTCACTTGCTGATTCAGCGTCTGGCTTACCCAGTGCTGTTGATATCGTAAGCTTTGGTTGTGTTTGTTGTTATTGGAATTATTGCTGCCCCTGTAGGAACTACTGTTGGGTGCTAACTGCCCCCCCCCCCCCCGCTCGAAGTAAAGCCGTCCGCGGCTTCTATTATGGCAATGCTTAGATTCGCTCGGGTTCTTCGTTCTCGTATCCGACCAACCGCAAAAATTATGATAGCTGCTACTGTGACAAGTGACAAAACGCCTATTGTCTGTATTGAGCGGATATGAACAAGACTCTCTAGGTGCGATATGTGCCTGAGATTTTTTATGTTGATTTTCTCCAAGTATGGGAGTGACAATAGAGTCATGTGGTCGGTAAAATTTATCATTTGTGCAGGAGCAGCCTCTGGGCGAGAGTGAGCTATTTTATTCCAATTATAGTAGGTGGTTCCGTTAATGGTAATTTCCCCGTCAAAGGCCACTATAAAGGTTCCCTTTGTCAGCTTTGTTAGGTTTCCATCGTACAACGTTGCTGGTTGGTTGTTTATTAGCACGATGCCATTATCAATTTCCCTTATGGCAGCTACGTGGTCAGCCGATATCGTTCCGCAGGTTGCTGAGTGAACGTTCAGAAGCTGCATTGCGCACGGGCTATCCCCCAAACGTTGGCAAAAGCTCGCCATTAGGGTTTCCTTGCAATTGTGCAGAGGCACATAAGTTCCCTTGCATTCCGCTATATCTTCTGTTTCCAATGATAGTACCTTTTCGTCGTGTATCACGGGCAACATCTTTAAAAAATTACAAACACTAGATATCTTTGGATATTTTATAAGGAAATAAATACACTCATTACTTTGAAATATTTTGATCTTAGAAACTTGTAGTAAATCACTTATAGTTACGTTGGCAGAGCGTTCAGCATCCAGCAGGTTCTTTACTTCAATACCGTTCAACAAAATAGGGTTGATTATACCTACCTTACCCAGGGTGACGGACGTTATGACGGTCTCTAATTCCGTTCCTAGCGGTTGTCAAAGAAAAAAGGTTGCCAGTGTCTATCTGGGTTCGCTTGGCGTTTTTAAGCAGTTCATTAACGGCATTAGTCAACTCATTCATTTTTTCCTGTGTTTTTGAGTTGATCAAAATTTGCTGTTCTTGCGATTCTATTAGGTTTTCTGTTTTCCATTCAACCTTTTGGAAGTCATCGAAATAAGGCGTTCCGGCGATATATTTTAGGGCAGTCCCCAACACGTTGATGCTACGAGCATGGCGGTGATGTACCTTAACTGCATCCAGTAGCAGTGTCATCTGTTCCGCGTCATTTCCCAGTAGTCGCCGTACATGTGACTGTGGAAACTGCTCTGATAGCCTGGTCGTGTCGTCAACTATTGTCTCATACAGAGATAAGTTTGTTTTGTGCAGTAAAAATCCGTGTTGTTCGTGAATGGCCACCCTACCGGTTGTGAGAGGCATGTAGTAAGAACTGGTGTAATTAAGTACCTTTGTTTCGACCGAAAGGCCGAGAAAAATTATATATCTGTAATGATACGAAAGGCGTTTGTTAGTACTTTAAGTTACTTTTGTGAACTTTCCTGTTGTCTATTAGAACAGTTGACCCAAGATCCCTCTGCACCGTTTTTTCGACATGGAGTTGTGAACTTGTTACCTATTCTTTTGTTCGTCTTTACGAAGACCCTTTCCCCCGGGCTATAGAGTCGCAATTTGCTTCCCACATTGTGTCTTGCCAAGTCTGACTGTTGAGTTCCCAACAGCCTGAGTCGGATTTGCTCCCTAAGTTCTTCAGGAATAGAATGAATTATATCTATAGGCCTTTTTGCGTCACGGAATGGACTGTGCGATTGTATTTTGATGTTGCGACAAGAATCAATTCAATTGTGTCGGATACCTTACCCTCTAGATTCAGGCAACGGGCAATTTCAGACAGTGTACTGTGGAACCGCTCAACTTGACCGTTCGAAGTACTATGTGCAGGAGGTGTGGTAAAAATTTCCACACCGAAATGATTTCCTAGTATTGTCTTAATCGTTTCCGAATTTAGGCACCTTTCATTGTCGCAGACTATGATTTTGGTATTTTTATAAAGTTAAGCAATTCATACATGGGTTCCTTCACGTCAACTATAGCTCTAGACTTTATTGGGAATACCACGGCGAATTTTGAAAATTTGTCTATGGATGTAAGAAAGTGAGTCTTATCCGTGGAAGAAATATCCACATGGATAATCTCCCCTGGGCACGAGGGAATAGGGGTTTCCCCTACTCCTGGGTTTGGTGGATGCCGCTGGTATTTAGCCTCATGGCATACCTTACAATTAGAAATTATTTCCTTCAGCATTTTCCTCATGCCGGGAAAGTAGTAGCAGTCGAGGACCTGGTGTACATTCTCACGCAACGATCTATGGGCCCTGTTGTGTTCTGTCTGCAAAATCTCCAGCTGGTCATCTTTATTGAAAACTTCTATGACCTGTTTTATTGTATGCCGTATCCTGACTGCGGGAAATTCGGTCTTGCATTCTAGCAAAACAACAACAACAACACAACACACCGTTCACAACGCTTGTATTAACGCATTCCTTCATTGCGCGCATAAGCTCATCCAGGCTACTGAAAATTATACGGTGTCTCATCCTTGACTTAAAAATTATTTTTGTGGTTTTCGAGAATGATTCACCCTCCTCAAGAACGATTTGATTCCGAAAACAGTTCAAGGGATTTGGCACCGTCGAAATAGTCTGGGTAAGGGACTCCTCACTATTCGCTCTCACGCTGTCCGACCGTTCGCAATCCATCGTATTTATATGCTGCCGGGACAATGCGTCAGCAACCAGGTTTTCTTTTCCTGGTTTGTAATGGAATTGTGGAGAAAACTCCTCCACAAAGGCTCGCCATCTCTTGAGCTTGGCATTTGGATTTTTATCAGAAATTGCGAAGGTCAGAGGTTGGTGGTCGGTAAAAATCTTTAGGTTGTTCACGCCATACAAGTAGTTCCGAAGTTTTTGCAGGGCCCAGACTATAGCCAACAACTCACGCTCATTAGTAGCGTAGTTCTCTTCAGTCTACGAAAGCGTTCTTGATATCATTGTGATAGGTCGCCCGCCCTGAGTGGTCAACTCGAATGGCTTTTCATAGTCGGGGTATAGAAGCAATACATCCTCAGATGCAAGGATTTTCTTTACTCTATTGAATGCGTTCAGTGCCTCATCGTCCAGAGTTATTTCGACTTTCTTCGATTGGCCGGCCTTAACATTCCCATTTTCACCTCGCAAATATTTCGTCAGTGGCTTAACAATCGCGGCAAAGTCCCTCACCAAGCGACGGTAATAGCTTGCAAGTCCCAGAAATGAGCGCAAACCTCGAAGTGTTCTTGGAACCTCGAAGTCAAGTATGTCCTTTACCTTGTCGGGGCAGGTTTTTATGCCGTCTTTAGACACAGTGAATCCAAGGAACTCGACGCTCCGCCGAAAGAATTTAGACTTCTCGGCAGACACGCGCATATTAGCATTGTATAGCTTTACAAGGATTCGTCGATGTCCCTACCGTGCTCCTCTGCAGTTTTGGAGAATATGATTACATCATCGATGTAGACGTGACATATCTTTCCAATCTCGTCTCTTAAGACGTCATCGATGGCCCGCTGAAAAATGCTTGGAGCATTCTTCAAACCGAAGGGGAGTCTGCAAAACTCATACTTCCCACTGTTTATGGAGAAAGCTGTCTTTTCACGGTCCTTCTCTGCCAATTTAATCTGATGGAAGCCCGACTTCAGATCGATTGTCGAAAAAAATGCCGAGCCTCCCATATTTGATAGAATAACAGAGGTATCAGGGATCGGATACTTGTCGCTTATGGTTTTGCTATTAAGTTTCCGAAAGTCTATCACCAGACGCGACTTCCTTTTACCCATATTGGGTTGTTGTAGGGAGAACGGGATGGCCTTATAATACCATTGCGCAGCATGTCTGAAATTTCATTGTTCACGAATTCCGTTGCTGCCATGGGGTATGGGTAGGTCTTAGAATACACCGGGAGGTCGTCACTGGTCCTAATTGTTCCAACGATGTTGGTGTTGTATGGCAGGGTCTCGTCTGGATCAGCGAAGGCCCCAGCATGTCGCTTCAGAATTGATGTAGCGCTCTGTTCCGCCCCCGCCAAATTGGGGTCCGATGAAGTTAGCCCATTTACGTCTGGGCAGCGGTAACAAAAAAAAATTTCACAACCCCCATCGTATCTCAGTACTCCGTTTCTCAAATCAATATTACCGTTCACCTCCCTAAGAATATCGAAGCCAATGATACCGTCAAAGGTATCGAGGCTAGGGAGGATAAAAAACTTGAAGTTCTTATTAAAAATATTTATTGTGCAATACTGCTCGACTTTTTCGGTGCCATGAATAGATTTAACAGTAAAGGGTCTTTGCAGGCTTTTGATTCCCTTAAGAGTGCTTAACATTTTAATATAACTTTTGGCGGCACCTGTATCGACCAGGAACTTTAGACCTCTTCCCCATAATGTCCTGCTGACATAGGGCAAGAGGGACCTGCCCCTAAAAAATTAACGTCATCGCTTGGATCAAATTCATTGCCTTCGAACTGCTCGTCGAAATCATAGTTGGCATAGCCATAGTCGTCTTCATTCAGATAACGTTCATTCTCCAAATTATTCATCTCATGAGAGAGGTGGTTAATACGTTCCTTTTTTGGGACGGGGTAGCGTTCACTTCCGTGTTGTCGTTTTTGTGCAACCGGAGCCGGCTGCGAATTACCTTGGGTGGTTGCGGGTACCGTGGAGTTGCCCGGGTTCTCATTATTTTGGTTTCGAGAAGAACCCTGAACGACTTGTCGGGCATCATTGTATGGCGTCAGTTGCAGGCCGGTTTGACTAAAACGCGAGAGAGATGGGTCCACCTCCATCGGGACCGGACGATGTCGTATTTGTTCATTCGGGACCCTACGGTACTGCGGTGAGTATTGGCATGAACCGGGGTCCCGAAGTAAAAGATTCGTCCTTCCGATCGAATTCATGATAGTCATCTTTGTCATCCTCGCTCGGTTAGCCTCAAGTTCCTGGGCCAATGCCAGTGCAGAGGGCAGATCCGAGGGTTGCGACGAGAAGAGAATATCGCATAATGGCCGATTAAGGCCAGAAATAAAGACACGAAGGGCATCTTCGCGATATTTTTTACTAAGCGACTCAATAAGCACCCTATTTTCGCCGTGAGTCATTGTTGTTTTATTGATTATAAGTGTTAACTTCCGTTCTATTTCATCATAGAACTTAGCTACCGACAATGACCCTTGGCTCAACATTGAGAGCTCTTGCTCAATCAAATACACTGGTTTTTTATCAGCGTAAGTGAAATCTACTCTTGAAATTATTGCCTGAAAATTCAGTACTGGATTAAAAGAAGACAAAACCATGTCAGCAGACCCCACCACCTTGTTCCTTATAATGCCCACAGCTTGGTAATGCTTTGAGCTTCCCACATAATTTTCAAAAACTTTATAAGCCGTATGCGCGGCCTGCCTCCAGGACACGTACCTATCTTGATCGCCCTTAAATTCCGGCATTGTTTTAACAAGGTCCAGTGACTCGTCACAGGCAACGCCAGGCCGAATTGTGACAGCCTCGTATTCCACCACTCGAGTGGTGGTTTCCATTCTCGACAACCTACTGGTGAGTTCATCCATCTTTGTTTGAAACTCACGCCTTGTCTGCTCAGTCGCCGCGCGAACCGCAGCATTCAGAAGGGCCTGCATTTGAGCTTGGTCCATTCTAAGACTAACACTTAACAACCGTTCTTCAAAAAACACACCTCTTCTCCTAAGGCAACTCTTTGCAAAAAAAAACTCCTAACACTTTATTTATTTCTTTATTTATTCAAACGGTATGCTAAACACTCTAATTACATACAGATATTCATTGATTTCAAGCAGGATCGGGGTGTCGTATTGTCGTATTGTTGATTGTTGATTAGTTTATTTACTTGGGATTAGCCCGTACGCGTTACACGCGTTTAGTTTCTTTCGTATTTTTACAAACGTTTAAAGTTTTGTGCTGCTGGGTATCCAACCCTCTGCTGATTAATTTAGTAAGTTCTTTTATTTATTCATTTAGTAGGGATTAACCCGTACGCGTTTAAATACTTTTTGTATTGTGGGTATCGAACCCTTGACCCCGTTAACTTTCGGATAGTTTCGCGTGGCCCCACGTTGGGCGGCAATAAAGCAAACTCGCTTTTACTTTTTTCCTTGACGCAAGTCAAGGCGACCAAACAGGTTTATTGAGTTACTACGACAGAACACAAATTGTCGGCGGCTTCGCCTAAATGCCTACACTACTTCCCTAGCTTCTCCAGCACTGCTGCCCGTGAAAATGTTGACTTGGCATTTTCCGTTTACTGACATGCTCGCCTTTCATATTGCTGTGGGAACGACTTCAGCTGGGTGTTCACTTGCTGATTCAGCGTCTGGCTTACCCAGTGCTGTTGATATCGTAAGCTTTGGTTGTGTTTGTTGTTATTGGAATTATTGCTGCCCCTGTAGGAACTACTTTTTAGTGCTAACTTATATATCAAAACTCATGTGTAACAATATCCCAATTTAAGAAAATATAAGTGTTTACAGATATAGAGAGTATAGATTAAGATAAATTAGTTAGATAACCGTTTTTCGTATTTCAAAAAATTCCGACAAAGGCAATTTGAAGCACAATGCATTGCGTTCATTTTTAATAAAATTTGTGTAGTGAGTTCCATAGTTTGATAGTACTGACGAAGAACGTTCTTGATGATGAGAGATATCTATAGCGTGGAACGATGAGGTTACATGTTCTGTCAGACCTCGCAAAACATAAATTTCGGAGAAGGTATTCTGGTTGCTTTTCATTAATTAATTTATGTAAGAAAATTAGATTGTTATAGTTTAGGAAGCTAGAAAGATTGCAGTCAAGAATTTTAATGGAAAACTCAGATATGTGATCGTATTTTCTTTTCGAGAAGATATATCTTGCACAATTGTTCAGAGCAAGTTGTAGTTTTTTCGATGACTCGTAGTCAATATTACCAAACATAAGCCCTCCAAGAGATATAAGGAACTATCAGTGTTTTAACCAGCATTAATTTCACATTTGTGGGAATAAAGTCAGCTGTGTACCATAATTTCCTTAACACAAAGTAAATTTTTGATAAGATATAATTTACATGATCTCTACAACTGAGATGGGAGTTTAATTTGAATCCTAGGCTACTAACAACAGACTCATAGTTGATGGTCGTACCCTGCAATGTGACCAATGGCAAATTGTTTATAAGTTCCAAAGAATGGGAAGTACAAATAGCTTTTGTTTTGGACGCATTTAGATTTAAATAATTGTCCTCGTTAATTCTGTACACCAAATCATCTGATAATCCAATTGGACGAGATAGATATATTTGTGCAATGTTAGCATATAGATGTATTGAAACACTCTTACAGCAATGAGTAATATCGTTAATAAACATACTAAACAAAATTGGTCCAAGTATAGATCCTTGAGGTACCCCGGAGTAAAGACACTTCGTCTCAGAGCAACCACTTTTAACAACTACCTTCTGCCAACGATTCCTTAGATAGCATTCGAGCAATCTCAAAGCACTACTAGAAAAACCGAAGTAATGTTGTAATTTGAGCAGAAGAATGGACTGATCGACTGTGTCGAAGGCTTTAGAAAAGTCTAAAAGTGTCAACACAGTCAGATCACATCTGTCAAAGCAGGGCGGATATCTTCAATTACCTTGAGTAATGCCGTTGTACAACTATGGCTGGCCTTCTAGCCCGACTGGAATTCCGTTAGTAGGTAGTTATTGTTAAGATGTTCAGTGATTTGAACCACAACTAACTTTTCCCAGATTTTAGAAAGTGCAGGTAGTATACTTATGGACCGAAAAGCAGTCGATGGCTTTTTAGCAATTGGAATGACTTTTGCTATCTTCCAAGCATCGGGAAAAAACCGAAGCCGTTATTGAAAAATTAATAACATGTGTCAACGATGGAGCAATGTGTAGTGCAATGAGTTTCAGAAACCTAAGATTTATGCCATCCTCGCCCACGGCGTTGGACTGCAAAGTTCTTATAACATCGTCCTCTGTTACTGTATTAAAGTTAAACATGTTAACTGAAGTAAACAGAATATCTCTATTTATTTGAAAATTGCCATTATTTCTAAATCTACTCGACTGAAGAAAAAAGTCGTTCATGGAGTTAGGATCTAAATCACATTTCGACTCGATTTTACTCCCTACCCCCACTGAATTAAGGTTTTTCCACAAGTTTTTTGTTGGCAAATTGGTATCAAGTTTTGATTGAAAAAATAGTCTTTTGGAATTTGTAATTGTCAGCGTAGCATGATTTCTGGCTAAACGATACAAATTCCAGTTTTCATTTGTGGGACGTTGCTTCCAAATTTTTTACAACTTAGTACGCGCTTTGATAGTAAGCAATACTTCTTTTGTGAACCATTGTTGTTTATTAGATTTAATTTGTTTTATGTATTTATTATATAGATAATTTATAAGAGACATTAAATAAAAGAGTTTTTGGTTAATGTCTGGAAACATCCAAACACGGTTCCAATATAGTAAATTAGCCTCATGATAGTTCAGAGAAATTTACAGACCTGAAATCCCTGTAATAAAACTGAGTTTCGGTATTACAATTAAGGATAATATTATATGATATAAACAACATATCGTGATCTGATATTCCAGCAACAGAAAACTGGTCATAATGAAGTACACTGGAATGGTCTGAGGTGCACATCAGATCAAGCAAGCTAGGTTTGCAGTTATGTGAAAACCGTGTAGTAAACTTATTTACTTCTAGGCCAGCAGAATACATATTATCAATCAATGTAATTGATCTCAAGTCATTGCTTAATAGATCTATGTTAAAATCACCGTAAACCAAGATATGTTCATACTTGCATATTAGCTCTAAAAGTTTCAGGAACAAGCTCATACATTTTATTAGGGTTATAAACACATGCAACGAGGCATTTCGTAAATCCATCGCTAACTTCTAAAATTAGATACTCAACAGAATCATTTTCGCTGGATTTGAAAATAATATTTTGCTTCAAAAGTGTTTTACAATAAATGGCAACACCTCCACCTCTCGCTCCAGTTTTCCTATCATTACGTATCAAGGTGTAACCATGTAACTTATAAAAATCATCCTCAACACCATCTCTAAACCAAGTCTCTGTCACACAAAATATATCAATATTAGTATCTTTCAAAATATGATTTATATAATCAAGCTTCGGTAAATTAAAACTACGCGCATTTACATATATGGCAGAGCTGCAAACCTTTGTGACTGTTACTTACTAGTTTTAAAACAATGTCAAGACAATCGTTGTCAGTACTCAAACACTCATTTGGACTAGTCATTGGGATTAATGCAGTTTGCGCTACGTGATGGGCTTTGTATATTTATAGATGTGAGAGGAAAAAGTGAAGAGAGAAATACATACGAAGTAAAATATACATATATATTGGATGCTTGATAGTTGGTAGAAATTCATCATCATTTGACTTCGCTGACAAGAGAATTCACCTCTTCTTTGATTCAGAAATAACAAAATATGGGTAAGGTGTATTCGAGAATGGTTTTGGTTTCATAATTTCTTACTTCCGGGAAGTGGAGCGTTTTCCTTCAAATTCGGTATTTGGTTAGAATTACCCCTAAATTATTAGGGGCCACGATTAATTGGATATAGAGGAAGAGGGGCATGGTAGAAGGAAAGAGGGGAATGAAGAGAAAAAGGGAGGGAGATAGTGTGAAGGCGAAGAAAGTTAGGAAGGAGAGTTGTAAACCCTAAGTGGCAACCGTGCGTGAAATTGTCATATTTGGAATACGACCAAAAATACCTTTCATTTGATACCCATATTGGCATAACTAGCTCCATATTAAAAAAAATGGGAATGGGTGTCCACCCATTATCCAAATCGGCCAAGCAGTTCCCGAGATATACGAACAAATAAATAAATTGCGGTTAGGTGGAAACCCTAAGTGGCAAGCCTGCTTTAAATTATCTTATTTGGAATACGGTCGAAAATACCTTTCATTTGATACCCATATTGGCTTATCTAGCTCTATTTTTAAAAAAAAAATTGGGATACGTGGCAACCCTGTAAACCACCATAAGTGGCAACACCCATGAATTATGCTCGGCCTAACTATTATGATTTTAGAAATTTTAGATAGATCCTAGAATTTCACCTCCTATTTGATTTACACAGCTAAACATCGTGGAGAAAATCGCCTGCGCCTGAAAGTCTGCATAATACGCCTGAAAGTCGGCTACAATTTCTATTTCCGTTACTTTCAATCAAAACTTCATATCGCCACCTAAGAAGTTAACTTCAAAAATGCAATTTAAATAGCTGCAGAAAAAACGCTCTACATATTTTTTATATTATTTTGTACCCTTTAATTTTCTCTATTAGGGCAGAAAGATAACGCACACTGAGAAAAAAAAAAAAACATATCGTGTTTGGTTCAAACAGAAACAATAATGATTTGGCGCCAAATGATATTTTGTTTACTTTGAACAAATTATTGTTTGAAAAACTTACAAATGAGTTTGTTCAAATTTACCATAATTATATTCAAAGAGAACAAAAATATGTTGAACAATATTAAACATTAACATGTTTATTCTGACAGCATACCGTGCACTTTTGATCACATTTATGTTTAAAAAAATGAAACAAAAATTGTTTGATGCTACCATAAAAATGTTTAAAATAAATGATAACCTATTCAAAACATTCAAACTTATAGCTGTTTAAAACAACTATAATTTTTTTGATTTAAAATGTATTTGTTTCAAATATTTAAACCGAAAACCCGTTGAATCAAACAAAATTTAATTCGATTTAAAGGTTGCTTTATTTCCATTTTCTCTAGCTAATAAAAACAGAAGAATTTGTTTATATGCATTAACGTACTTTTTTTTATTGAAAATATTAATTTAGTTAATATGTAATTATAAAAGACTTCATTGAGATGTACATATGAAAGTTTTTTCAATTAAAGGAACTTATTTCGTAAGTATGATTTGCCGTTGTTGATTGTAAAAATATGTAGTGGAGGGCTTGTAAAGTATGATATTTTTTATACCTTTCATGAACATGAAATGGTATTATAACTTTGGTCCGATGTTTGTAAGTATGAGAAGAAGAAGAGATAGACCCATCAATAAGTATACCGAAATGATCAGGATGACGAGATGAGTTGATTTAGCCATGTCCGTCTGTCCGTCTGTCTGTCTGTCTGTCTGTTTGAACGCAAACTAGTCCCTCAGTTTTTGAGATATTTGGCTGAAATTTTGTATGCGGCCACCATTTTCCAATATAGGAATCATTTGTCGGAACCAGCAAGATCGGACCGATATAACATATAGCTCCCATACAATCGATTGTTCCGATAAACGGATTTTGGGCTATAACTCCTGTAGTTAAACACGTAGGAACGTGAAATTTTGGACGTATTGCTATTTTTATATGTGGAATGTCGATGTTGAAAATCATCGGGATGGGATACATATTTCACATAGCTCCCATACAATCGATTAATCCGATAAACGGATTTTGGGCTATAACTCCTGTAATTAAACACGTAGGAACGTGAAATTTTGGAAGTATTGCTATTTTTATATGTGAAATATCGATGTTGAAAATCATCGAGATGGGATAAATATTTCACATAGCTCCCATACAATCGATTGTTCCGATAAACGGATTTTGGACTATAACTCCTGTAATTAAACACGTAGGAACATGAAATTTTAGACGTATTGCTATTTTTATATCTGAAATATCGATGTTGAAAATCATCGAAATGGGATAAATATTTCACATAGCCCCCTACAATCGATTGATCCAATAAACGGATTTTGGTAGATAACTCCTGTAGTTATATAGGTCAATGAGATTGGACCAATATAACACATCTCCCCCATATAATCGATAGTTCCGATAATTTCGGTATGAGCTTAAGTTAAATTCACACAGGCTGTACTGGGATCAAACAGTGAAAATCGTGACGCTTATTCATGAAAGGTATTTAGCCTTCGGCACAGCCGAAGACAGCTTTCCTTACTTGTTTAATATATATTTCTTTCCTCTTTTTACCAATCTCAAAGGCTTGAAAATGTTCATCAAATAATTTTATTTCAATAGAACAGCACAAAACATAAATTTGTTCAGAACTTATAATAAAAGAAAAAGCTTTGAATAATTGCATAGAAGAGCCTTGAAAAGAGCATAGATAAGAAGAATTTTTATACAACTTTCCCCTATATTTAATTTCCTTTGATTCCTTAAAATTTCCTTCATTCACATCTGATTCAATGATTCAATGATAGAATAATAGCAAGGCAAGGAATGTAAATCAACCAATTTGAATGATTCTATTTCATAATCTAAAGGTAGGCCTTCAGAATATTTTATCAAGAACTCGGAAAATTTTAGAGATACCTTTGTGGCAAGAGTAGGGGGAGCATTAAGCCTAGAAGTAATTGCATATATTTTTGATGGTCTGTGTTTTGATTCAAACCTAAAGCACCATATTTTTTTCAACGGGCCGCAATTTCTAATTGCCGTAGCATGTGTCATGAAATGATGTTTTGGCTTTAAGGTTTCGCCAATCAGTGATATATATAGTAAGTGGTGATCTCTCACAAGCCTCTCTACACGTTTAATGTCTTCTGTTTGAAAGCTCGGCTTAAGTATTAAATCGACAAATTCTATTAGTAAACGTAGCAGCTTCCAATGCTCACTATTTCTTGGGACCTTATCTCCTATTATTAATGGAAAAATTTGCAAAAAGTTCCAGCATTCTCTAGCCGTCATTTTAAGTTTCAAAGCTTTAAGCTTTGTTTCCTCTTTAGGTGGCGATATGTTGGAAATTTCAGATTCTCCATATGGAAATAAAGTTTTTCTTGAATTCAACTCTTCAAGCGTAAAATATTTAGAATTAATTAAACTACGCAGAATATTACATAAGTCATAAACACAAACGCCTTCAAAAAGGTCATGCATAATATCGAATGCATATGTACTTTTCCGTAACACTGAATGTTCTTATTTTGTTGAAAATACAAAACAAGGAACTACTAAATGATTTCGAAAAACTCAGAATTGTATTCAGCCCAAGATTATCTCCTACAACTAAACCTAAAACAAAATATACTTGAAAAATTTGACCCTGCACTTCTATCTGTACACCAGTTTCTTCCAAATATTTTATTTCATTTATTATTGGAGAGAAAGTATTTGCGTTTCCTAAGCTCTTCATTCATTTTGAATCCACAAAACCAAAAGTAAAAATAAAATGAAGTTTAGATAAAAGATGCTCAGGAAGATTCGGAAAGATGTAATAAGCAGCGCATATAGCAGATGTGTATGAACTTAGAGGATTATTTATTTCGAAGTCGTAAAAAAAAAGTATATACGGAATAACATATTCCTGCTACAAAAAACTTTTTTTCCTTGAAAATATATTTCCTTTAACGAAGTTTCTGATTTCATCACTTTGAAGTTCACTATAAATATTTTTTAAAGTCGTACTGAGAACACCAGGCAATTCAAATAGCTTCTTTATCTGAAAGCGAACTGGCATTAAATAATAATTGCTTAGTTTATTAGCCAATGTAGGCTGGCCTCTCTGAACAGCCTCTACTAAATTGCTTGATATTAAAAGTGGTTTTGGTGGCTCATATAAAAAAATGCTCTCCATATATTTAAAGAACAAATATTCAGTTTTAAAACTGCCGAATGGGTCTCTACATAAGTCAAGAATCAACATCAAGTTTTTGTCATTATTTAGAGTTTTAAAACATTTTAGTAGTTCGCCTATCGACATAACAATTTCTGACACAAGACTCTGTATAGCAATTACATCTTTACGTGGTATATTATCTCTGGAATATAATTTCAGAGTGAATAAAAAAATTGTTTTTTGAGTTTTTGTAATATAAAAAAAAAATTGTTTTCGTTCGCTTCACATTCCGAACTCAAAGGATGCTGAGCTTCACTCAAATTTTCATTTTGTTCTGTATGTTGAGATACATGATGTTTTAAACTAGCAGTTTGTAATATGAGATTTTTAGAATGAGTTTTTACTATATGCGAACGAAATGCTTTGAGATTGGTAAACACTTGACTACAATTTAAATGAATACATTGCACCCTATCAGAGTGTTTAATGAAGTGAAATATTTTCAGATGTTTGATTAACTCGTCAACGTTCTTAAAACTTGATGAACATTTAAAACATAAATAATGCATGGCTTATATTTAAAATTTATGAATGTTTATCATTTACTCATTGCTATTAAGATAGTTTAATAAAGTCACAATTGCAGGAGAAGACAAATCGTGTTCAGTGCTTATTGAAAAAAAGTATTTTTGTATGAAAAGCCACACGTTTTGACTTGCACGGGGGTAACATAAATTAAGTACTTGAAAAGTTTGAAAGCAGATATTTAAACAATTAAGAAACGAAATTTGTTTATAAAGAATATCATCAAAATATACATAAAATTCTTCAAGCTGGTAAATATCTTTTCCGACGACTATAATAAGTGGTTGCACTGTTAAAGAGTTAGTGAAGTACTTTTCTTGCAACTCTCTCACTCGAACTTTGTAGTTGTTGATTGAAGTTAAATGGACCGTAAAACTCTCTTGGGTATCTAATACGGTGAACTTTTTTTTAGTTTTTCCATCCTTCCCAGTAAATCTGAGTGTGGGTAAAATGATGCTATGGAGTAGTTGTGTTGTTATGTAATCTTTTTTTCCCTCGTGAAGGGTTGACACCTTGCCGCGGTACGAGGGCTTAAGTCGATAGCCACAGGGCTGCGCTGCCCTTGTGATCATAGTGCCGCCGGTACTACATCACGAGAGAAGCCAAGCCTCTCTGGCGCGACGACTAAGATCTTCCCCCTCCCAATCCAGGGTGTTATGCGACCACGTGCCCATTGGACGTTTGCAGCCGGGAGGCAAATCGTGGCTGTAATCGAACGGAGCCTCTCTGATACCGGGCCGCCTCGGAGAGTAACTATGGCCTTACCGCGGCATGGGGCTCTGCCGCGGCGGACGACACATTCCCCATACTCTTCCTTTGACCCTAAACTGGCCTTGCCCGGCAAGGGGTCGTACGAACAAGATGAAAAAAAGTAATAAAAACCTTAAAAATAATGATACAACCATGTATACTGCCCAGCAGAGGAGGAAAATGCTGGAGCAAGCGAGAACGCAACGTCGGAGGACAAACTCCATTTCTTCATCAGCCGAGAGGTCGACAGCGATGGCAACTACGAGTCGATCAGCTCTGGATAATAAGGGGGCAATCCCCAAAGTAAGTACCGGTACAAACACGGTGAAGCCAACAACGGCTGATGCTAGAGCCCTAGTAAGTGCCGGTACCGAAACCAAGTCTTTAACGTCTGTGGCAGTGGTCTCACGACCTGGCCCCAGAGATCCAAATAAGGGAACGACCGCGATGGCAACTACGGGTCGAAATTTACCCCAAAAGACATCTCCCAGTCGCTCTGAGTACTTGGACAAAAGAGCGGCCGCGAGGATACTGAAGAAATACGAGGGTATTTCACAAGAGACGCTATCGCCGAATGCTAGGAAGACGGTGGAGATGGCTGAAACTATCTTACCGAACTTCCAAAGCGATTACGCGCCAAAGAAGGTTAATATAAATCCCTTCAAACGCCAGAGATCGGACGTGGATTTAAAACCTCACCCGAAGCGGCAGCAACACGCTCACGTAATGGGTAAACTCAGCTTTGCTGAAGTGACTAAGGATAGGATCCTCATAGGCGTCATTGACCGAGGTAATGAAAACTGGGCCATCCCTAGGGACCAGTGGCGGTTCGTCCGGAACGCTATCGGTAATGCCCTTCTCGACATTATGGATGAGTCTCCGGGTGCCACTCCGATGGGTTCTGATGCGGGATGGCACCAGGGCCGAATCAAGGTATTCGCTTGCGAGGATGCAAAAACTGTTGCACTGTACAAGGCAGCAGCTGCAAGACTAGGTGAGATCTACCAAGGGGCAAGAATCGAGGTTGTCGACTGGAAGGACATCCCGGCTCGGCCAAGGGCAAGAGCGTGGATTCCTGCTATCCCTGCTGAACCTGAGAGAATTCTCAGGATGCTGAGGATCATGAACCCGTCTCTCCCGACGCAGGACTGGGGTGTAAATCTGGTCGAGGACGCGGTAGGGCCTGATAGGCAAGTGGTCTTCACCTTGAATAAGGAGGCACTCGAGCCCCTTAAACGGTGCAATGGACGAGTGCACTACGGCATGGGTCAGATCGTGATCCACGTATACCGCGGCGATGCACAGCGCGCTGCTATTTCGGCTGCACCGGAGGACTCGGACATCGCAGTGCCGGAAGGGGAGTCGGAGATGTCCGACTCGGAAAGTATGGTATCTGCCACGTCAAATGGCGAAGGAGCAGTGAACAGCTCGGAGATGGGAGACAGCCTGCTGGACGGGGAGGACCTCAACGTCACAGTGATAGCAGCTAGTCCTGAGCGCACCACAGTTGACACTGCCACAGTTAGGAGGATCTCTGCCACGCCAAACCGTGGTCTGAAGAAATCGTCGTTGAAAGATAAGCCTCCAGACGAGGTGGAACTCGACGATACGGCGGTGGCAGGGAAGTCTGAGCACTCTCATGTTGGTGGTGATTCAGATAAACCTGCACAAATCTAAAGCAGCCTCGGCTGCTTTAATCAGTCGTCTCTCTAAAGGCGACGTAGATGTGGTCCTCATCCAAGAACCCTGGGTCAACAGCTCAAGGATTTGCGGTTTGGGGACTAAGGGTTATAAGCTTATTCGAGCCAGCGAGGGGGGCCGGGTTAGAGCCTGTATTTTAGTTAAGTCTGAGCTGAATGCATTTCTCTTGCCCAACTATACCAATGGTGACGTTACAGCTGCCAGTTTAACAGTCGACAGTACCAGTCTGACGATTGCGTCGGTCTATATGCCCTACGACGCCGAAGAACCTCCGCCACAGAGGGAGGTAAAAGACCTGGTGGCAAATTTTTCCATGGGTCATCTTATTATCGGAACTGACGCCAATGCTCATCACGTCCAGTGGGGAAGCTCCGATATCAATGCTAGAGGAGAGTCGTTGTTTGACTATTTGTTAACAACTAACCTGGTAGTTTGCAACGTGGGTAACGAACCTACGTTTATTACTAAAACCCGTAGGGAGGTAATAGATCTCACTATTTGCAGCGAAGGCGCTTATGAGTGGGTCAGAAAATGGCGCGTTCTCGATGAGCACTCATTCTCCGACCACCGGTACGTAGAAATAGTTCTAGACTTTTCTGTTGAGCAGCCGGTTATGAAACGCAACCCACGTAACACTAACTGGCAGCTACACAATGAAATACTATCTAGGGACTTACCAGCACTGCCCCCACAAGTCCCCTCATCAGTAGGGGAGTTGGAGGATCTGGTAAAGACCTTTACAACGGCGCTCTCGAATGCCTTAGAGCAGGCTTGCCCAGTGCCAAAACCACGCGGTAAACATAGGCCGCATTGGTGGTCCTACGACCTGGACTCGCTCCGAAAATCATGTAGGACACAATTTAATAAGGCCAAGAGCCTTGGCACGGAGACTCAATGGCTCGAATATAAAGTTGAACTCAGGGCCTACAAAAAAGCTCTGAGGCAGGCGAAGAGAGTATCGTGGAGAAATTTCTGCACTGGGGTCGAAAATGTCGACGATACAGCGAGACTTAGACGAGTGCTCTCAAAAACTCAAACAGCCACAAGCTATTTGCGCAAACCTGACGGATCCTGGACCAGCACGGAGAGGGAAACCCTAGAGCTGCTCTTGAATACGCACTTCCCAGGGAACTTGCATGAGGAACCCGTAGCACCTACAACAAACCTGGCTGTATACATACCCATCACGGAGGAAAAGGTTAGGTGGGCGGTTAAGAGCTTCGAACCGTTCAAGGCTGCCGGGCCAGACGGGATTATTTTCGCACAACTCATAAACACGCTGGAGACATCAGCCAAATGGCTGGTATTTCTCTATACAGCCTGCCTGGCTCTTAGCTACATTCCGTGCTCCTGGAGAAGTGCCACGGTAGTGTTTATTCCTAAGGCGGGGAAGGCGTCTCATTACGAGCCGAAGGACTACAGGCCGATCAGTCTCTCATCCTTTGTGCTCAAAACCTTCGAGAGGATAATAAATGACTACCTCTCCTCTACTATTGATAGCAACCTGATCTGTAGCTATCAGCATGCATACACCAAAGGGAAATCTACAGAAACTGCGCTTCACAGCCTAGTTTCTGTTATTGAAAAATCGCTGTATGAGAAGGAGTACTGTCTTGCGGCCTTTTTAGATATTGAAGGAGCCTTCAACAACATAAGCCCTGATGCTATAAACACCGCTTTAACAAGTCTGGGCATAAGCAGGTCTCTTATTGGACTTATTGATCAACTGCTAAGGGGTAGACGAATAGTTTCATCACTGGGCTCGGTTGACATATCACGCTATGTCACAAGGGGAACGCCTCAGGGTGGTGTTCTCTCCCCGCTTCTATGGAACCTCACTGTCAACTCGATGCTGCGAGACACAAGCTGGGGGGGCGGGAAGGTAGTGGCATATGCAGACGACTTAGCTATAGTATATAGGGGCAAATTCCCACAAACCCTGTGCGACTTGATGCAAGCAGCACTGCGAGAGGTTTCCTCATGGTGCTCGCGCTGCGGACTGAGCATCAACCCGGGAAAAGTAGAACTGGTTCTTTTCACCAACCGCTATAAAATACCACCGCTAACACTACCAAAACTGAATGACGTCAGGTGCACGTTGGCTGACAAAGCCAAGTTCTTAGGCACAGTTCTGGACAGGAAACTAACCTGGAAGGAGAATGTTCTTCAGCGCCAGAAGAAAGCGTGTATTGCACTCTACACATGCAAAAGAGCCATTGGAAAGAAATGGGGGCTCAGCCCCAAAATATGCAAATGGATCTACACCGCAATCATTCGACCAATCATGCTCTATGGAGTTGTGGTATGGTGGCCTGCGCTGAGCAAGGCAACAAACCTTAATCTGCTAGGTAAAGTACACAGATCTTGCATGATCTGTATAAGCGGTGCGTTAAGAACAACGCCCAATGAAGCACTCCAGGCCATTCTTGGCTTTTTGCCACTCGATCTGGAAGGGTACCGGGCAACAGCAGCATCGGCTGTGCGTCTAAGGGAAACGTCCGTCTGGGGCGCAAGCACTATTGGACACTCCTGTATTCTAAGATCTTACAGCTTTCTCCCTCTGAGCACAGATCGGTGTGCGACCACAACAGTCGGAGATTGTTGTTTTAGAATAAACATTCCCAGCAGGGAAGACTGGGAGAACATAGATCGGTGTCCCGCTACTAATGGCGGCACTTTTATATACACCGACGGCTCGAAGTTAGACGGCAGAGTCGGAGGAGGGGTTTACTCAAGGGATTTGGACCTAGAACTCTCCTTTAGACTACCTGATCACTGCAGCGTCTTCCAGGCTGAAGTTTCAGCAGTCATGGACGCCGTGACTTGGATAGGTGAACGCACCATCGGACAGGATATCTGTGTTTTCAGCGACAGCCAAGCGGCCATCAAATCCCTTGGCTCTTACTCGTTCAACTCTGAACTGACGCTCAGCTGTCGTCTATCTCTTCAAGAGATGGCCCAACAGAACCGCGTGAACCTCACATGGGTCCCGGGACACAGGGACATTGAGGGAAACTGTAGGGCAGACGAACTTGCCAGGCAGGGCACGACCAAGCAGATTCTTCAAGATAAAGAGCGCATAGGTATGCCGTTTGCCACGTGCAAGCTAATGCTGAAGGAGCATACACTCCGCGAAGCCAACGAAAGATGGCTACAAGCCCCAGGGTGCCGGATATCCAAGCAAACCTGGCCAAAATGCGATCTTAAAAGATCTAGACACATATACGCCCTAAAAAGGAAGGAAATCTCCATATTAATAGGTGTTTTAACCGGGCACTGCCTTATTGGTAGGCACGCAGCAAGGCTAGGCGTTCCCTACCGACGATGCTGCAGGAGTTGCAAAGATGATGAGGAAGAGGAAACGGTGGAGCATCTCATCTGCAACTGCCCGGCCTTAAGCGGAGCGAGAAGGCGCTCTCTGGGAGTTCCCTTCCTGGTTAGCTTAAGCCAGGTCGCGGAGCTAGACATAAAGGACTTGATGGCCTTCATCAAGTTATCAAAATGGTTCGAGGAGGGGTAGCGGTGTCGGTTAGGAGTGTCAGTCCCGGGTTTCGGCTATATGGAGAGTCCCAACAGCACTGGGATTTTCCATATGGCCGGGCCCCGGGACTGACTTTCCTAGTGTTTGGTGGTATCACAACGGGCCTTTTATTACTGGCCTAGGTGTGCCTTTGCGGCAGCCACTTCTACCTACCTACCTACCTAGTTCAATGGTTTGGACGAGCTAGAACCGATTTAATTCTTTCATTGAACTAAAAACTCCAACTCTAACTAATTCTTAGTGATATCACTACTTGTGTTGGGCAGTATCGATTTCAAAAGTACTCAGTACTCGATGCTGAAAAGTATCGATACTATCCGATTCCTAAAATCTGGAGCTACCAGCATAACTTGACACAAAGTACCCGATGTTTGAAAGTATCGATACCAAAGTTGTAAATACTCAAAAGTACTCGATACTGCCCAACACTTATCATTACCATTAAAGTACTCAGTACTCGATGCTGAAAAGTATCGACACTACCCGATTCTTAAAAGTATTGATACTGACTACTACTACTACACTACTACTATGTAAATACCCGAAAACTTGTACATAAGAAGTACTCAATACCGAAAATGTACTCAGTACAGAAAAAGTACTCAATTGTCAAAAAGTACTTAAAACCAAATATTTTTCTGAAAATTATTCCCGATGATGCTTCAATTGTCATAGCCCAATTCCACATGCTCGCCTCTTAAGTAGCTGACAAGCATGCTGAGAATAGCACCATAATTGAGGAATACGCTTTTCAAATATTAGAAATTAGCTGTTTTAGCAATTGGCAAAACATTGCTAATTTTTAGTTTTGCTTAAGAGTAAAGAAGTAAAAAAAAAATAATCTCAAGGGCTTCTCTTTTATAATGAGAGCCCAATTTCCCCAAAAACATTCATACGGAATTCTATATAGAATTGACCTGATAGAAATTTAAGCTTGCTGCTTTTGTTTTGCACAACATTGTACATATTTACTATAGTAAATACGTCATAATATTTATTATTTATCTTTATAAATTCCAAGACGCTAAACAAGTAAGCAATGAAACTAAATCATAATGACAGATGACACTTTAATCCGCATTAACAAACTGATACGGCATTAAGTTGAAAATTGCGCGCGGGAATCCAGATTATATTTGTAATTTGTAATTTTTACCTGTAATATGGATTTCAAAAGAAAGGGGGAACAACATTTGGTTGTACCCAAACAGAATCCTTGAAAAGAATTTATAAAAATATGTTTTGCTAGTTTTTTACTAGATTTGTATTACTCCAACTATTATACGGCTGATACATTAGCGCCAATTCCGAATTAACTCCACTTTTGGGAGTTAACTTGAGCATAATCTTCATTATAAACTCCAAAAATGAAGAAGATTGGAGCAGATTTCAGAAAACGAGCTAACGATTTGACCGCTACTGTCATCGATAAACAAAACAAAAATAGCAAGGACAACTACCAAAATTACGAGTTTAGCGCTAGTGGACACTAGAGTCACCAAAAAATAAACAATCCTCAGCGACATCTAGTTTTAAACCGCAAGTAACTACTACAACCAAAGCACTCGATGGCGCCGATTATTAATCTTCAATTTTGTGTGTGTCAGGGTAAAACTTGGATCTGATTAAAGAAGATTTATTGGAGATAATCTCCATGTGTGTCTTAGGCCCGGTTTTTCAGTGCAGGTTTAAAGTTTAAACCACAGACAAGTTCACTAGAGTTTATTCCATACAAATTGGCCGCTTAAACTAAGTTTGAACTCGCACTGAAGTTTAAACTTGCACTGAAAAACCGGGCCTAAGTGTCCGAGTTTGTCAAAAATGTTTTAGAAAAAATTCAGGAAGTTTTTTTTTAAACACAATCGTTATGAGACTAGATGTAATATAAAATTGTTTCCAATAAAGTCAGTAATTATGAATCAGATTATGGAAAAATCTGTGCATCCATAAATATATTCACACGTACATGTATCAATTTAAGTGCATGTAGGAAATATACTGGAAAAGCGTACTGTTTATTATAATTTATGTGAATTATAATTCCTATTGAAATTATATTTTGAGATAGTGTGTTTAATTTGTTTTGTAAAACTTCATTTGCGAAAATAATTAGCTCTACTTAATTTAGTTCGAGGTGGAGTAATAGAATTATATTTTACATTAAACATATTTGCAAAATTCTTAATAGTATGTTAGTAGAAAATCATTCTCACTTTTGAGCAAATCTACAGCTGGGTGGAAGATCACCCTATTTAAAAATAGTTTTCTAAAACGCTTTATCTCAGAATTTGTTTTAATAACGCGCTATTCCAAAACGTGATTCCAAACAATCGTATCACAGCTGAAAATGTTTCGAATTTTAATTGAAATATTGAGATAGGGAGATTTTGAACCGAATAGGTCGTTGTTGAAAAAATAATCGTTAAATAGAGCGTTCTTCAAACAAGTTCTCAATACATAGGTGGTTTTTGAAAAGTATTTTGAAATAATGCGATCTTTCACTCAGCGAAACCGTGACCGTAACCGATTAAAACCGATTCAATTTTCAAAACTGATTTTGATCTGAAAAAGAACGAAACCGAAACCGTTTCAAAAGCCCGAACCGGTTCCAAACGGTTTTGAAATTTTTTAATACCTCACTTCTTTTAGTGGGCACATATGTGGGTACCTATTTTCTTTTGCAAACAGTTGCCCTGAAAATTGTCATAGAAGATTGTCGAGCGAGGTTACAAAAGACACGTTTTGACATCAGCATCCAAATTCTGAAAGAGAAAGTTTGGCTATAATTGCATGAACCCGTCGAAAAAAATTAACGAGATCCGAAAAAGAAATCGCCGGTTCCAAAGTATACAGAAGTATTACAAAATTTAAATTGTTTTTGAAACGGCATTCAAAATTTCATTTTTACAATGGAGTTCTATGAAAAAGGGAAAGTTTGAAATGCGGTTTTCCCAAAAATTTTAAAAAGTAAATACATCTGTATAATTTTGAACCGGCGAAATGTTCAGGCTTGTCTCAGAAAGCACCACCCATATTAATGTTTTTGACGATTTACATATTCATTTGGTTGTCATTCTAATATTTTTCTAATAAAAAAAATTATTGGCTGGTTTTCATTAGGTCAAAATGACTGACCTCAAAAACTGACTTAACCATGTCGATTTGGTGTCAAATGTGTTTTCATTATGTCTTTAAAACTGTCATGAAAATTCGCATTTAAATTGTGACGTTAATATCAGCTGTGCGTACGTCATATTACACACATTTGCCAACATGTTGGCAAATTTATTATGTGTTTCAAATGTTGAAAATTCCACTAAAATTCGATCGTTTTCACATGCATCAGTGCATATGACAACGTGTTGTCAAAACTGACTACAAACACAATTGACACAATATGACAGCCGTTTTCATTGGTTTAGCAACATTTGATGTCATATTTTGACCTAATGAAAGCCAGCCATAATTTTTAAAATTTGCTTTGCAAAATTCAGATATATTTTGAAGCTTCATACGAAACGGTAACCGAAACCGGAATAAATGTTGAAGAACGAAACCGAAACCGGAACGTTATTTTAATCGTTTTCATACCTTGCTTAAAACAGTCATATTTGAAATCTAGCTGAAAAAAAGCTTTATGACTCGTTTTTAGAAAATTGATAAATATTTTAATAAGGAACTTACAAGTCATATGAATTAGTCAATGCATTCATATCAATTGAAAAATTCCAGCTTAGGGATGTTAAAAATAATTAAATATAAAATAGTTGAATGATTCATGAGGTCTGTGGAATTCAAGGAATATTCTACAAATATAAGTAAGAAATAGTAAAGTGTTTTACCACCGCAATTATACATTTTATAGTCATAGTTAAATTTTTGTATGACTTAAATTAAGTTGCAGTTATTAGACACAGTTTTATATGGACTATCTGTCAAAAAACTTTAATTTAAATTTAAGTCATACTTAATTTTAATTTTACGTAAAGTTAATCTCGAGTTCGCCAAAATCGAAAAAAAATCCCCTTTTTTCTAGCAGATACCAACTCAAAAATGGTTCCGTTAAGCTGCGAAGGGACGTTTTCATAAAAGCCGTTAACCACTAACCGAGTTTTAATTGGCGTATTTTGTATGGTAAGCTGTCAAATTAATCTCCAATTTGCGTTAATCGACTTTTATGAAAGCGGCAATTTTATATAGGTAGTACGGTGAGCTCTCCATTTTCGGCTTCATATTGTTTAAAGTGTTCTAATTATTTTTAAAATGTGTTTAAGTTCTATCATTCATACTCATCAACCCATTCATGTACGTATGTATATGCCATTCAACACATTTTTATACTGTTATATTTTTAAGCGGTTTTTTCATTTGTTTTATTATGATCCATAGAATTTTACTTTCCCAATGAAGCTGCCGATGTACCAAACTTTGGACGTTGCATTACGCCGAATCGTGAACGTGCTTTATGCCTCATCTTGGACGATTGTAAATATTTGTTTAATCTTTTGCTGACAACGCCGCTACTTGAAACGGATAAATTGTATTTGAGTCGTAGTCAATGTGGTTATCAAAATGGAAAAGTTTTGGTGAGTTGTAACCATAGAGCCGTTTACTCTTCTAGCCTTTAATTCTAAAGTTTACTATAAATTTACCGCCAATTCATCTGCGCTATATTTTAAAGTGAGGTTAAATTGGCCGATAAATTTAAAGTGCGCTAGAGGAAAAGCCGGCCCTAAGTATTATGTATACCCACTAGGAAAATTTCCATCATCCATCATGTGAAATTTCAGGCTGATTTACACGAGTCGTTTTTTCATTTCCACTTTAACATTTTTTGTGGAACGATATTTTGAAATAATTTTAATTTATATTGGGTATAAAGAAGGCATGATTTTTATTATTCCTCAGATTTGTTGCCCTGACCGTTACCGTAACTTTGTGAATACAAATATGGCGCCATCTACGACCAAACCGCCAACTGCAACACCCAGTAACCTTTTACCACAGCCAGGTCAGTGTGGAAATGTTTTATCGAATCGTATTTACGGGGGAAATATTACAAAAATCGATGAATATCCATGGATGGCCTTAATACAATATACGAAACGTAATTAAAAAAATCCTAAGAGCAATTTTCTCATCAAGCCTTTAGTTTTAAAGTTCACTTCAAATTTAGAGTTAGCTTTAAATTTATGGGTCACTTTATTCTCAGGTAAATTTATAGTAAACTTTAAAATTAAAGGCTAGATGAGAAAGCGGTACTAAATTTTTTCCACTAAAAAAAATAATTTTCTCAAATTTCTCTCCCAGCTAACGGCGCCAAGGGACATCATTGTGGCGGTTCGCTTATTAATACACGTTACGTAATCACCGCCTCACATTGTGTCAATGGCAAAGCGATTCCGACAAATTGGAAACTAACCGGCGTGCGTTTAGGTGAATGGGACACCACGACGAATCCAGATTGTGAGGTTGATGCGCGTGGCGAGCAAGATTGTGCACCACCATATTTAGATGTGCCAGTAGAGAAAGCCATATCACATCCACAATATAATCCCAATTCAAGAAGTCAAATAAACGATCTGGCGCTACTACGTCTCGCAAGAAATGTACAATACACAGATTTCATACGTCCCATTTGTCTGCCGACGAGTGCGAATTTACGTTCGGCTACTTTTGATGGTATTGTAATGGATGTAGCCGGTTGGGGTAAAACAGAGACGGAGTCAAGTAGTCGGCTGAAGTTAAAGGCTGAGGTCGCCGGCATACCAATGGACACATGTCGTAATAAATATGCAACACAAAATATTCGTTTAGAATCGTCGCAGTTATGTGCTGGTGGGAAGGAAGGTGTGGATTCGTGCCGTGGTGATTCGGGTGGTCCACTCATAAGTTTGGATAATACAAGGAAAGCGTTGTCTTATTACTTTTTGGCGGGTGTGGTATCATTCGGACCGACGCCGTGTGGTCTGGAAGGCTGGCCTGGGGTCTATACAAAAGTGGGAGACTTTGTGGATTGGATTCAAGAAACAATACAGCCATAGTCATTTTAATTAGATAATAGTTTTAATTTTATTTAGCACTAACATTTTACTGCAGTTTAACTACGTTTCTTATTTTATATTTATTAAAAGTATATATTATAATAAAAATGAGTTGGTTTTCTCTTTTTTTGGCAAAAAGTAAGGTTAGGTGTTGGTAAAATGAAATAAAATAAAACACAAAAAGTAAGGTAAAACTAAATTAGAATAAAATAAAATGAAAATCAAATCAAATAAAATTAAATTGAATTAAAACAAGTAAGGAAGTCTAAGTTCGGGTAAACCGAACATTAAATACCCAGCGATTTCTACCAGTTTATCAGAAATATTTCCTATAGGTACCACCATGAAACCTACTAAGTTTCATCATTCTACTATAATCAGTTTAAAAATGATCACCAGTCGAATTTTCAAAAACTCTCCTCTAAAAATGCACGGTGCCACGCCCGCTAAAAGTTTAACAGAAAATCACAATAGAATGACCAGGAGATTTACCTACCAAATTATACTATTTTAGCTATTTACCTTACTGAATTTTGTCAATTTATATGATATTCACAATTTTCCATATTGAAAGTGGGCGTGGTCGAAAAGCGATTTCGTCCAATATCATCAGGTATATCCCATATAATGCTAGTATACGTTGTGCCAAATTTCACGATTCTACCGCAATCAATTTCCAAAATGCCTTCCATAAAAGTAGGCAGTGCCATGCCCACTTAACACAATTTATCAAAAACCAATAATAGAAAGACCAGGGGCATTCACCTACAAAATTATATAATTTTAGCCATTTCAGTTACCGAGATATGTATATTTAAAGGGTTTCGAAATTTTCGATATCGAAAAAGGGTGCGTGGTTATCATCCGATTTTGCCGATTTTCTATAGCAACCTCAAATTTCGTGTAAATATGTAAATTTTTACTCAAGATATTGTGTACACAGACGGACGGACAGACCGGCATGCCTTAGGGTCTCATTCTCTATTGTGAAACGAACGTTCATTTCGCCTCAGAGACGAATCGTTCGCCTGTTTGCAATATGTAAGACGACCATAGCAATAGCCGAAATCAGCTGACTCTTAAAGCCTCAACTACATAAAGCTTTGTTAACCTCACCTGACATTTGCAGCCTCAAAACTTTGCGCTCAACTTCAGAGGTATGCTACAATGAACGCTTCGACGCCTCTCTTTTATACATTTGTTTTCGTTATTTATTTCCTTGCATTCAGAATGTTTTGGTAAATTTATTAATTTAATAGAGAAAAAATGAATTAATTATAATTTCCACCATGTTTTAATTCTTAAATTAAAGCAAAATCATCAACATCTGATTGTCAAAGCAAGCAAAATTTGAAGGGTCGAATACATAAAGCTTTGTTAACCTCGCCTGACATTTGCTACCTCAAAACTTTGCGTCCAACTTTAGAGGTATGCTACAATGAACGCATTGACGCTTCTGTTTTATACATTTGTTTTCGTTATTTATTTCTTTGCATTCAGAGTGTTTTGGTTAATTTATTAATTTAATAGAGAAAAAATTAATTAATTATTATTTCCTCCAACTTTTTATTCTTTAATTAAAGCAAATTCATCAACATCTGATTGTCAAAGCAAGCAAAGCAAGCAAAATTTGAGAGTTTGCCAAATTTTAACCTTGCTTCAACTTTGAGGTCTCCAATTTGCCATGCTTCGTTTAAATACGTATACTGAACTTTTCTGTCAAAGTCAAAGTTTGAGGTAAAGCCAAAATAAAGTTTTATGTAACTGACCCCAGAGAGTTTGCCAAATTTTAACCTTGCTTCAACTTTGAGGTCTCCAATTTCCTATGTAGAACATACAAGTCATCTACTAGTCATGATATACTAGAATTATACTAGTTGTAAGATACCAGTCCCATACTAGTTCAATCTGGGCTAGTATGATTTCCATAAAATTAACCAGTCCCCATACTAGTCCAAGAAGGATTAGTATGAAATATATTAGTCCCATACTAGTCCAAAAAGCATTGAACCTGGACTTTTTTTTTTTTTATCATTTGCCCTTATTTTCATGGTTATTCTTAAGAAAGCAGCGACTATTTGTATTTACCCTATCACGAAAAAGCATCTGTGAATTATAAAAGAAAAAAGAAGCATACGAAACGAATGAGTTTTATATTTTTTAACTGGTATGATTTCATCCAGAAAAATTTAGTTGTATACTAGTATGGAATGGATATTTCCTGACTAGTTTGGGTTCAGCCAGAAAATTCTAGTTGTATACTAGCATTTTTCTGTCTAATTTGAGGTTTTGCTGCAGGGTACTTAACTTAACTTAACTTAAGACCAACCTGGTATATGAGAAACCTGGGGTCGAATCGTTACATACGATCACGAATCGAAAACCAAACGAGAGAAAATTCCGTGATACTTCGTATAAGCGAAATGGGATTGTTAGATACGATAGCAAAGTTTTGAATCCCCTCAGTCACTTGGTCACGTACATATGTAAAAATCCGAAACTACGATAGAAGTCGTACGTTCACGTAAGTCGTAATCCGAAAAACAAAATTTTACGTGACGAGTTGTACGATCACGCATGTCACGATTCGGGCCCTGTATAATTTGTTATTCAAAAATTAAAATTACGCAAGAAAATATAGGCAACTTTTGGCTTAAGTTAAGTATAAGTAAATACTAATTGGGCCCTTATAATTCTGGTGAAAAAATTTATACTTTTTTGAAAAGACGGGTCGTGCGCGTTAACACTTCTCTTGAAGGAACGATAGGTTGCTCTAAATTGACACCAAAAACTAAAACAATTAACGGAACTGTAAATCGGCAACTGAGCAAAAAATATTCGATAAAATTTTTAAACGAAATCGAATCCGATCTTTAAGACCAAACAGTTTCGTAGCCCGAACGGAATACTAAAATGGTCACTAGTGTAGGTATCACACAGCAGTTGAACACATGACATCAACAGGTACAAATGCATATTCTCGAAAGTATTGAAAAGTAAAAGGTATACAAACGATTCAAGGCTGTTCAATATATTTAGAAGTATATGTATGTAGGCAAGTTATTTACTAATCCTTGCCGTGTGTCCTGACCTGTTTTGCATACACAAATTTGCAACGGCTTCTATGTGATCTTTGTATGTTATCTACCTGTGGCGACATCTTCAATATAGAGACGATGAAAAAACCAGCGACTAAACCAGTGCTAAATGCGATTTCAAGATGTTAAGACAAGTGTTTATTTATTTAATTTTTCTAGTGGTTTTCCGTTGCAGCTTGCAATTACCACGTGAGTATTTAAATAAGTACGCTTTTAAGCCAAAGTTAGACGAAGGCACTGCGTGAAACGCTCATTATTAAATTAAGACAGTTAAAAATCTTTTATTTTTAGAAAGGGAAAATGAAAATACTGTGGATACTTCGGACCTTAAAAAATTTGCCTACCAAGTAG